>JAGDYQ010000041.1:1452113-1476156 GCA_021962125.1 Bulinus truncatus
ATTCTCGCCCAGCTACAGGGTGTGAGCATCAGTTCCAAGTACATCTTTTATACAGATTTAAACAAAAGGTAACACATTTTCATACTTGTTTTTGTATTAATTATTATTAGAATAAACAAGATTTAAATGCGACTGTAATACAAACAATATACTTTAGATACAACGATAGTAATTTATCTATATATGTAAGGTAATAAAGTTGTATGTTATTTGTTTAAATATAACTTCAATTTATAACAGACTAATAGTTAAACAAAATTCATTTTTTAACTTATCAATAGTGAAAAAATTATATCTCTGGTCAACAGAACGTATCAAATGTTTACCAATACTAGTTGACGAAATTTCCCTTCATATAATTTACGACTTTTTAAATTATATTTTCTGTAGGAAAATCATGCGCCTCGACAGGAATGGAGCCAATCCCTTCCCCATCGGGGCAGACGACTTCAGTGGAGTTTATGACATCTACGCCTATGAGTCATTATTTTCATAATATCACAAGCTTAATGAAAAATTGTAATGATTATTTAAAAAAATGCATTTGTTGCATTCGAGAAATTCACTTATCTTAGCTCTTACCAAAGCTGTAGTTGACTAAATTTGATTATTAAAATTTGTTATGAATTGTCTAAATATCCATGTTTATTTCTGTCAGAAGCTTCACTGCACATTGATGTCACTTTTTTTTTTAAACCCTAATAAAAACCAATACATTAATGAATATTGAAAAAAGATATATTCAAATTGCTTTATGCACCAATAACTGAACATTTTTATAAGAATTTATGATTGAGAATTATCCCAATTATAGTTTAATGACATTACAAGTATTCAAAATTAATTCTTCGTACAGACCAAATAAAAAGTGAGAATAATCCCTTTAAAAAAAAAAAAAAAAAAAAACAATTTTGGGAAAAGATTAACAAATATTAATCGAATAGAAATAATTAACCGAAATTGACCTTTTAAATTAAAATATTACTTCTCAAGTGATTTTTCTTTCATGAAGCTTCATAAATTTATGAAACCATTTAGCGCTATGGCTTATTAACATTATGTAAAAAAAAGGTCGTCCTAAATGACCTTGGTAAAATGTAAGCAGGTCAAAATTTAATCACCTTACTGGGGCCCGCAAGCGCCGTCCTTCCTCCAGGGCACCCAAAGAAAAACATATTAAGGATATAATACTGTTATCGCTGTGGGACGGATGGCCGAGTGGTGTAGACACTCTAGTGTCGACCTGAGAGTTCTAGGTTCGATCCTCGGTGAGGTCCATGGAATTTCTCTAGATGATATTTGGTGCCAAGTCGTCCCACAAGTCCACCCAGCTTTAAATGGGTACCTGACTTTAGTTGGGGAAGTAAAGGTGGCTGGACGTTGTGCTAACCACACAATCTCTTCACATGCCGACGTTATAGAAACAGATGAATTCTACACTTCATCTGCCCCGATGTCCCGTTTGGGCTAAATGAACTTTACTTTTTGCTGATTTAGCGCTAAATATCTGCATTACAAACATTGATTTGCATATTTTAAGTTACAATACAAATAATAATTGGTTGCGTTCAGCGAAACTTTAACGTTAACAGATAAACTGCTGTACAGCACACAACACATTTTTGTTCGAAAAGTACACCACGGGATTTACAGCACAGCTGACGTACACCACCCAGGCCAGAAATTTGCCAGCCCAAGCCGGAAGACTCAGACCGACCGTGAAATAGATCAAGTAGACCACCCAAACAGGCAGCCAGCCAACCGTGTAACAGATTAGTATCAAGCCAACCACACGGAAGTACTTCACATTTAATCGAAATTTATATTTGGATACAGTATCGATATGGTTGGAAGATGTGTTCACGCCTGCAGATGTTACGTTTGATTCTGTAGAAATATCCGAGGAATAGTCTAATTTGGTGTTATTTTTAGAATTGTTTACAGAAGTCTTGAAATATTTATTGTTAGCCATGAAACGTTTTTGCAAATTAATGATCGCACGTAAGACAAAGAAATAGGTCAGCCAAACCATCAACAATGTCATCAAGAACATAATTCCAAATATAAAACATATAACTGTCGAAACATCAATATTGCTGAAGCTGTGTACGCTCGTTGAGCAATTATCGAGCTTTTCCTCTTGTAGAGAGCTCCAAGTTATCATTATACCTATAGGTACAGTCCAGCCAATAGCCACGAAGTAGAATCCAGTTCTAGCAGTTAGCTCCCTATAGATCAGTGGCTTACATATCTGCATATAGGGGTCTACAGCCATGAAAGATACGTGCATGTTTAGCACCAGGCATAGTGAGTAATCCGCATAGATATTTAGTGAGCACAGTAAATATCCATAGATCAATCGTCTATGATCGATGAATTCTACCAGAGACAAAGGCATCAAAAACACACTGGCCGCTATTCCAGACACTGTCATTGAACACATAAGCAGCCTGGTGATCAGACTATTGGTCGACGTATTGATCTTTTGGTGTTGTCCGTTACTAATATCTCTGATGAGTGCCTTGACCATAGCGAGAAACACAACCCCGTTGCTGACAGCTGCAAAAAAGGCGACAACTGCCATCATAAAACTAAAAAACGCAAGAACTCCAAGATTATCTGTATACAGATTACCAACTATTGTGTTTTGATCAGATACATTGAGCGCCCTTATGGAATTATTCATCTGCATTTCTCAGGTCTAATTTTTTACTCCTAGTTCCCAATACAAATATCTGTTTGTAATACTGCTAATGACTTTAATTTGTCTTTATATATCCAGTGCTAGACATTTGAAAAAAAAACAACTAATGCACTAAAAAATCAAAATTGATCAGTTTAACAATCAAGTTTCAACGACTGATCAAACATTGATGAACTTTGTACACTGTTTGATTCCATTAGCCGGGACGACCAAATGATGAAAGGTCCTAGTGCAATCACATAGTTACCGTTGACACAGTGTCGTCTTTCATCTGGTCATCAAACGTGTTTACATTTATTTTCCCCCACCCCCCAAAATCACAATGTCGCATCTGATGGAGTATAATACAGAAGGGTATAACAAAAAATCACATTTCCTTCATTCTAGTACGAAGTCTAGTTCAGCTGTTCTCAAATTAATGCGCCATGTTGAACTTTTGGACTAGTTAACGGAAATGTGGGACAGTTTTAAAATATCCAATTTTTAGATTTGTTTTTACCCAGTTTTCAATTTCTATTTTAGACTCATTGTTCTCCATATAACCTACTCTCTGGAATTTCATGAAATCTGTAAGTTATGTAAATTTTGATTAAAAAATCGAACAGGACTGTATGCTTTAGGGGAAGTGTCTGTATCGTATTGAAACTGATTAAAAATGTTGCCAAAGGCCTATTAGTTTTAAACATTATATTCTTATAACTTGACAGACTTGGTCAAAGCTGGGCATACGCTAAGCTTAGTGATCTAAGCTCATAAGTTTTAAAAGTAAAATTGGGTCAAATTCGTTTTAAAAGACTTAGAACTAGATGATAATTTATTTTCATTTAAAACATGTAAAGTCAAAGCAACAAGATCTCATTAAACAAAACTTGGTTTGAGAATCACTGTCCTGGAAATCAGCTTTGTGTTCGATGATACCCTACATAATGCAGTCCCTGATTGCTACTATTTTAAATATAAAATGAAAAAATGAAATAGCGCTTCATTATATTTACACATCTTCACTAGGCCAAAACTATTTTATCAAACACTAGCACCCATCAATAAACCCACGGAATTTCCCCTTCACATGCGATGCAATTAGTGCGCACTATCAGTATGACAATAGTCGTCAGTTTTAAGCTGTGACTGTCAGGTTGATGAAACCACAATTTACAATGAATTAACATCCATATATCGGAGAGGTAATTGGATTTTTAAAAAGTTGAACAGCACAAGGGAGATAATTACGTTGTTAATTTCACCAGTCTCATTAAAACTACAGTGTTATATAGTTACATGCCTTTCAGGTCTATTTATTCATTCTATATTTTATCCAAAATTTAATTGTTTCTTTGTCTTCTGTATACATGTTATCATTTAGACGATTTTTTAAAACTCACGGTTAAGACATTAAAGACTTATTTGCAAATTGTTTAGGAGCAACAAAAAGTTTCTAACCGGGCCACAGAAATATAATGCAGGCACTATATGGCTTTAATACTTCTTAACCATCAATTCAAACTAGTAGTAGTTTGTGGAGAGTATCATATTAATGTATCGGCAAGAAACGTGTATGAACTCTCCATCCTGGTCTGAGAGACATACCATGATCTACGGGGAATAGATCATTGGGGTTCTCTAGTTAGGAATAAAAGTAAAAAAAAAACACTTTCTTGCGAGGGTTGTGGTACTGTGGTCAATGAGGATTATCCGAGATCGCAGTATTCACAGCTGGCGGTGATGACGGATGTGGTCGACACATACCACCCTTCCACTCTGTCCCACTCAAGCACACCTGCGCAGCCTGCCATTTCGGGCACATTACCCCCTCCCCTCTGTCCCAGTGGCAGGAAAAACCCCTTGCCTTGCCATTCTGGCCGTTATGCAGTACACACACTCTGCTGGTCTGGCCAGTTTGGGCAAGTCGTAAAACCCTATCATGCTGGCATTGGCGGCGTAAAAAAAAGGCTTCAATATTCCTGGACCATCATGCAAACTAGTAGCAGTTCTTGCTGAAATATATATTTTTTTTTACTGATACTGAAAAGAGTTTATATAAATGCGAGGATATCCGTTATTGAATCGAATATCATAACTCCAGTTATTTACACATCGGCATCATATACATACTAGTCAGTAATTAGAATCATATTCTAAATCTAACTTATTTAAATCAGTTCACATAATCGCACCGTAATTTTCTAATGGAATAGGTTTTGTGTAGATTTTATTTAGCTTTATACATACATATATATATATATATATATATATATATATATATATATATATATTGCAATTCCTACACTCTATCGCCTTCTCTATTCTTTAAGTTTACCTCTCTGTCTATCTCTCTCTCACACATATAACATAAAGCGTTTGGTGTTTCATTGTCATTCTTATGTTTACTGAACTGTCGTATCAAAAGACCAAAAACATTCAGAAATAAAAGAGTAAACGCTTCGCAGGAGTTTTAATTATAATTAACACAGTTTTCCGCATTACATATTACTTAAACATATCTAAACAACTCTTTAAAATACTAAACAACTATTAATTAGTTGAACTATTCACGTGACTTAACAAAGTATTCCATGTGTTATCTTCTGTCTTCAGTACTTGAACTCTTATCTCTCAATTGTGTTCATTCTTTTAACACTGATTCTGTCAGTCATTTTCTGGTATAAAGAGTTTAATATGGCGGACACAAGACCGTAAATAAAATTTTCAGTAAACATGCTTTAAATCGATGTCTAGCAAAGGTTAAACACTAAGACATATAACCTGAGTTTAGGAATTGCAATAATAAGAGAATAGATTTCTTTAATAGGTGAAGAGATAAATCGTCTTTTGTGCTACTTAAGTCTAAAGTGGTGCATGCAATAAATTGTTGTATCTTCTGTTAATCTATTTTTACGAATAGTGAATTCGAGTGATAAAAACAATAATGTTTTACTACAATCAAAGTTACTTGTTACAAACTCAAACATTGTGATCGATAACAGTTATTTACTTATCAAAAGTCGAAAGAGTTTTTGAAATAGCTAATCTTCACTGACTTGAACACCATATTTTTTAACCTCAAACCAGAAAGATAAACAACAACAGTCAATTGTGTTTTGTTTACATTTTCACATCACTGAAATGTTTTCCATAGGTAGTATTATCTTTTTTTTTACTTCTAATGTCAAAAAAAAAAACTTTGTGAAGGTATAGTAAAAAAAATAATAATTTGATATTTTTTTTATAAAATACATTAGACATTAGACATAGTTTTCTAATTTTAAATTATTAATTGGTAACAAAAATAATACTTAATTTACGTGTAATAAATCATTTTTAGTTTGTTCCATCCCCACATGCAAATTTCTAATTTATTATTTCTTGTTTTACAGTGATTGCATTGCTTTTGTCAATTTCCACCCATCTATCTGGTAATTATAAACTGGATATAATTATTTCCTTTAACTAGACATAATGACCAATTAAGTAAAATAGTGTAATTTTAAAATTATATTTTAATTTTACAGCCTTTCTCTTTTTTTCTTTACTTCTTTACACAACTAGGTCTCTGAGCATTATGTTTCTGTATTATTATTACTGTATTGTCTTCACTATATAACTGTTTCTGTTTTAGAGACTATGGATTGATTTTTGTAACACCTCGCTATCTATGTGTATTAATCAATTATGAAAATCAAGTTGCTTTTGAAACAGAAGAAAATGACGCCAGTGTCTCTATAGATTGGATATGCATGGCCAAAACCAGGGATTATGCGGCCCATTAATAAATTACTCAACAGGAGCCATTTTTTACACCAGTGGCTTAGCGAGCTTAACTCGCGTCCGGGCACACTACCTTTTAGCGCCCCCCTCCCACTTGAAAACCATATATAATAATATACCATTAGGCGCCCTTTTCTGAGTTGCGCCCGGGACATGCAGCCCCCTCCCTCACCACGCTCCTGCATTTGAACTTCTTTTCTCGAATTTAACAGCAAAAAAAAATAAATAAAAGTAAATGTAAAAAGCACGTAACCATGTAACCAAGTAAGATCTACAATAATATAAACACATGCATTTGAGTGAAGTATTGTTCGCAGCCTCTAAGCCTCTTTTGTAATGGGGCTACCCGTGATTTTTGTAAATGTTTTACCATTTGAATTTTCAGAGGCTGGGCCCGAGTGTTACTTGTGTAACGGAATTGCCGACCCCCAGTTGTGTACACAGCAGGTGTACTGTGGATTTGAACAGGTGAGTGGACAGAGTGTCCAGTGGTAAACATTGACTGTTTCTGTTTGTCTGCTTGGTGGTCGTGCGGTAATGCGCTCGACTGTTGACCCTGAGGGTCCCAGGTTCGATTCCGGTGAAGACCAATGGATTTTTTTCAGGGCATTATTATAGTCCCGGCTGTATATCTCCCGTGGTGCCTCCATGGCCATAGGACAGTAGAGCACTGCTAAAACCGTTCTACTGGTGATATGTAGGAAATAAGAGATTTCATCTGAGCCTTACAAGGACCTCACACACACATACACACACACACACATACATATATATATATATATATACATTATGGTTTTTCAAGCGCACTTTAAGTCGGTCGCAACCTTTTTTAAAAAAAAATTATTACCAAATTGTGAACATTTTAAAGAATTTGACATTTTTTTTTAAAAATCCCTTTTCACTGTTCTTATTTTGGCAAGTGAAAGCCACAATTGTGTTTTGATGGGTTACACATCGCCATTCAGCATTGGTCCCTAACGATTAAATAGAGTACAAAAGCGACCATTTTAGTGCGAAAAAATTTCAGAGGGAATTCTCATAGGCTTCATAGCTCACATAGTGGAATCCTAGGGCCATCTTAATGTACCTGGCCTATATTGATGTCCTCGTGGCCTATATTGATGTCCTCGTGGCCTATAATGATGTCCTCGTGACCTATATTGATGTTCTCGTGGACTATATTGATGTTCTCGTGGCCTATATTGATGTTCTCGTGGCCTATATTGATCCTCGTGGCCTATAATGATGTCCTCGTGACCTATATTGATGTTCTCGTGGACTATATTGATCCTCGTGGCCTATAATGATGTCCTCGTGACCTATATTGATGTCCTCGTGGCCTATAATGATGTTCACGTGGCCTATATTGATGTCCTCGTGGACTATATTGATCCTGGTGGCCTATATTGATGTCCTCGTGGCCTATAATGATGTCTTCGTGGCTTATATTGATGTCCTCGTGGCCTATATTGATGTCCTCGTGGCCTATAATGATGTCTTCGTGGCTTATATTGATGGCCTCGTGATCTATATTGATATTCTCGTGGCCTATATTGATGTCCTCGTGGCCTATAATGATGTCTTTTTGCTTTTATTGATGTCCTCGTGGTCTATATTGATATTTTCGTGGCCTATATTGATGCCCTCGTGGCCTATATTGATATTCTCGTGGCCTATAATGATGTTTTCGTGGCCTAAATTGATATTCTCGTGGCCATTTTTGATGTCCTCGTGACCTATATTGATGTCTTCGCGGCTACTCATAGACTCTGTCACTGATGAGTACGAGTAAAGAAATTGTTTCTAATGATAAGTATTTTCATTTCAGCAATGTTACACAGAAAGAATACAGCTGGGAAGTCATGGGGTGTATTACAATATGGGTTGTATGGATAGAGACGTAAGTAAATTGGCTTCAATAGATGATTGTATTGTCTTTACTAGATGATTGTATTGTCTTCACTAGATGAATGTAGTGTCTTCACAATTTGTTAGCATCGTCTTCACTAGATGGTTATATTGTCTTCACTAGATGTTTGTATTATCTTCACTAGATGATTGTATTGTATCCACTAGATGATTGTATTGCCTCAACTATATAACTACATTGTCTTCATTAGATAATTTTATTGTCTTCACTATATAACTGTATTGTTTTCACTATATTACTGTATTGTCTTCATTATATAACTGTATTGTATTCACTATATACTGTATGTCACATTCTGTGATTTAATGGATGAAATCAAGTCCAAGCCCTACCCTGCTTTCATCACCCGAGTGTGAGATAAGATAAATACATAGGATAGACAAAGGCTTTCTCTTCCCAGGTTTTGTTTTTCACTGTGGTCGGTCCGTCTAGTACCCACTTATCACGTTGTCACCTGGGAAGGGAATGTCTGTATGGGAGATAACCCGTGCCCTTGGTATATTCAAGCGGGAGAGGGATGGGCTCTTTTCTCTTTATCCCCCACGCTTGAAGGCGCCACTGATCACGCGTGATCGTTGTGACGTACACGGTCACTGCGAAAGTCTCGACACGCATGCGCGGAGATCCGATGCGCGTCGCGGGACTTTTAGTTAGTTAGGATTATTTAGTCAGCGCTGGTCAGTCGTAGAGTGAGCATCGGGCAGTCGAGGAGAGAGGTCGAACTCAGGCTCCAGCTGGGGTGGGAAACCAGGCTGTTAGTGTGGCAGAACCTAGACGTTCGACCACCGCAGACCTGAGTTCTTATGAGAACTACCCACCCCAGGTAACTATTCTAATTCTGATGTATGTATTATATTGTTTGTAGTAGCCGGTAACGCTACTGTCCTTTTTAGGACACGCTAAGATTGCATTCCTTTTTTTTCAATGTGAATAAATATGTGTTGTAGCGTATTCACTTATGAGTTTCTTTACTCATTTCTTGTTGTGTTGTGCGTCCTGTTTAACCACGTGGCTGTGACAAATATAAATGCTGGCCAGAACTCAGTAGGTGATCATACCCAATAGACAACGACCGCAGGGACCCCGCAAGGGGCCCTTGACACTGTATTGTCTTCATTGTTTGATTGTATTGTCTTCACTAGATTATTGTATTGTCTTCACTAGATTATTGTATTGTCTTCACTAGATTATTGTATTGTCTTCAATGTTTGATTTTATTGTCTTTACTAGATTATTGTATTTTCTTTACTATTTGGTTGTATTGTATTCACTAGATTATTGTATTGTCTTAACTTATTAATGATACTGTGTTCAAGAGATGATTATATTATCTTCAATAGTTGATTGTATTAAGATTGCATTGACTTCACTAGTTGATTACATTGGCCTGCATTGCACTGTGCATAATAATACAGTAACAATAACTCTCATAAGCATCACGTAATCTCATTCCAAATTGTCAGCTGTGTTCATCTATAGACAACAACGATATCATTGTTGGTAAAAAGAGATCTGCCGTAATAAACAAACTGAACGAGAGATACGCCTACGAAGTGAACCCCCACAGCTTCGCCAAAAGAGACGCCGCATGTAAAGAATGCTGTACAGATGCACTGTGCAATCTTCCACTGTGTGCACTTCCAGGTTGGTTCAATGTTGTTTATTGATTGTTCTCTTTCTATCGTCGTTGTATCTGCTTTCATTAAACATGAGCTCATGCAAACATCAAGTATTCAGTTTAAGATACTTATTCTGAAAAAACAATGTTATATCAATGTAAATTAAATCTTGAGTTTCAATGATTGTAACAAGTCACTTCACAGTCAAAGACCTTCATATGAATGGGGAAACTAGGTCAATCTGTAGGGCGTAAATATCATAAGCCCCCGCTTTATAGTAAACATTTTCATCAAATCTAATGCTTCAAGTGTCCCGATATGTGAAAAGGACCCCCTCCAACTATTTTCAAAGTATTGTTCCGATATGTGAAAAAGGATTCGAAAATCGCAAAGTATAATCCTGACAGATGAATAGGTATCCAGAAATTCTCAAAGTATCTGCCCTTGGGCTCATGAAGGCATAAGAACGACACTGAGAACAATAACAGATTGATTGGGTTTGGTTGGGTTGAGTTGGGTTTGGTTCAAATACTCTGAACTTCGTCATTTTTGTTTTTCTGTTAGCTGGTTCAGCTACGATCCCACCGTCTGGTGAAATCTACGTCAGGTTGCTGGGAGGAAAAACACCATATGAAGGGACAGTGGAGGTGTTTTACAACGGCATTTGGGGAGCTGTTTGCGACGATGACTGGACGCCCTATGACGCCAGAGTGCTGTGTAACATGTTGGGATATACAGGGTCAGTCTTTACATATGTCCATCGATACATAGTGGTGGTGTGTGTGTGTGTTAAGTCCTCACACCATTACACTGGGCAACAAAAAAAATATTTTTGAAAATAGTCCTGGGTTTTCCAGCTGTATTAGACTAATTTCGATGCTCTTAGTCCGAAAATGTCAGGAAGATCTCTGAACGATGGTACAGGAATTACTTCCCAGTGAGCAGCTGGACGACGGGCAGATGGAAGGTTGGGGTACTGGAGGCTGTGCCCAATCAAGTGATGATGCGTTAAATAATCAAGTGAAAATCCAGATTGATGATTTATAAAAAAAATATAATTATCTCTGTTTTTATAATTGTGATTATTTTGCTGCTAATTTTATGCAGCTAATTTAGAGAAATTATTGAACTCAAAAACCCTGATATTAGAATGCGTATAGCTCGTCAGGTAGGTATATGACTGTATCTCAAAAAGTTGACCTGACCGAGCAAAATCGATGTGATATTCGGACTCAGAACACCAAAATTAGTCTAAATCAGTTGAAAAATCCCTGACGATTTTTTTGCTGTTGCCCAGTGTTATTACTCGATGATCCATGTAATGTTTACCTTCGCTAAGTTGCCCCTCCCCCCACCTTCAACGGTTAACCTGGTGCCGACTCAGGTCAGGTAGTCCGGTGTTCGCTGTTGACACGTACCATGTCTCGACAAAGTACAGGGGTGTGCTGTGTCTCATGTTCTTCTGTTCTCATCAAATTTCAGGGACGGCGCCCGGGCCATGAACGGGAGCGTCATCAACTCAGACCAGTCCAAAATATGGAGGGATCAGTTTGAGTGCAGGGGGACAGAGTCCAGCCTGGTCCAGTGCGCTCACGGAGCGTGGGAGATGCGCAACTGTGAGCAGAAAAATACTGCAGGTGTCATTTGTTCTTCAGGTAAGTTGACTCTCTCACTCACTCTCTCACTCTCTCTCCATCTCTCTCTCTCTTTCACACTCTCTCTCACAATCTTGCTCTCAAGGTCTCTGTCTCTCTCACACTCTCCATCTTTCTCTCAGTCAACCTCACATTATCATAATCTTTTTCAGGGTCTCTCTCTCACTCACTGTCACATAGTCTATCACTCACTATCACTCTCTCTATCTCTCACTAACTCTGTCTCTCTATCTCCCTCTCTAACTCTCTCTCTCTCTCCCTAATAAACTCTATCTAACTTACTAACACTCTCTCTCCCACTCTCTCAACCTCTCACATTCTTTCTCTCTCTCACGGTCTCTCTCTCTCCCTCACTTTCTCACACTCTCTTTCTCTGTCTCTCACTCTCTAACTCTCCCTCCCTCTCTATCTCACTCCTACTCTCTCCCACACTTTCTCTCTAACCCACTCTCTCTCACACACTAACACTCTCTTTTTCAAACACACTCTCACAGTCTCCCACTCTCTCTCACACACACTCTCGCTCCCACAGTTTCTCACGCTCTCTCTCTCACCTTCTCTCTCTCTCTCACACGCTCTCTCACTCTATCTCTCTTTCTAACACTCTCTTTAATTCTCGCCCACTCTCTCTCTTTCTCTCATCATTGAAGATTGTTCCGTTAAGATTGCATAAATTTATTTCATTCTATGTATTAAAGTGTATAATAACTGAGTGTAGTTTTTGTATTCAATGTTTGAGAACTCAGATTTCTTTATTTTATTTTAAGATTTACTACCTACTTTGTTGACAAACTACTGACGATGTATTTCATTCATACAGTCTCGCCACAAGATGGCGCCATCTACTTGCTGGACTCAGCCAATCATACCATGGCCAGAATTAATCACACGGACGTCAACACCTACATACCAATGTTGGGCCTCAACCTGGTGGGCCATTTGACTTTGACCCCGTCCAGCGCAGGATATATTTTGCAGACCAGACTTTCAAACAGGTCAACAGTATGAGGTTTGATGGTAAGGACATCACAAACCTGAAACAGCTGAGTCAAGGTGAGTCAGTGTAATGTTATGACTCATTGTGGTTTGGTGGTAAAGACATCACAAACCTCAAACAGCTGAATAAAGTAGAGTCAGTGTAATGTTATGACTCTATGAGGTTTAATGGTAAAGACATCACAAACCTCAAACAGCTGGGTCATGGTGTCAGTGTAATGTTATGACTCTATGTGGTTTGATGGTAAAGACATCACAAGCCTCAAACAGCTGAGTCAAGGTGAGTCAGTGTAATGTTATGTGGTTTGGTGGTAAAGATAAAGTTAACCCACACTAGCTGTGGTGTTAGCTTTACCATAGTGTTTTGTTATTGTTAATAAAACTTGCGGTCTGATAATAGAGATAAATCCTTCTATCGCAGACTGATTTACTTAAAGTCCGTTAATAAAACTTGCGGTCTGATGATAAAGATAATTCCTTCTATCGCAGACGGATTTACTCAAAGTTCGTTAATAAAACTTGCGGTCTGATGATAAAGATAATTCCTTCTATCGCAGACGGATTTACTCAAAGTCCGTTAATAAAACTTACGGTCTGATGATAAATATAATTCCTTCTATCGCAGACGGATTTACTCAAAGTCCGTTAATAAAACTTGCGGTCTGATGATAAATACAATTCCTTCTATTGCAGACGGATATACTCAAAGTCCGTTAATAAAACTTGCGGTCTGATGATAAAGATAATTCCTTCTATCGCAGACGGATTTACTCAGTCCGTTTTGGGGCGACAAGTGGTCGGGATAATCTCCCACTCCATTTGATGCGCCCCTGTCACTAGTGACAAAAACAATTTCCTAGAACTTCGCTGCAAGTGTAACAATCTAAACACCATCTACCCTGAAAATACCGCAACATTCCATGCGCACCAGAAAGTTTGTAAACATTCCAAATGTATTCTCAGATTGCAACAATGGAGTACAGACATCGCCGTTGTAACATTAGCCGGTGGGAGACCAAGGCAAATATTATATCTGGGCTCTAAATAAAATTACATTCCGGCGCATTAATAGGCCAGGCTATTTTTCGGGGCCTTAAGTAATAAATGCTAATAAGGCCTTCCTTTGAAAAAAAAAAAATCTTCGGCCCCGTAATAATCATTCGCATCAACAGACACGCCAGTGACTCTCATATATTAAGTCATTGAAGGTTATGCTGAATAATTCCTAGCTATGGGGTCCCTTTAGCTTTTGTGGGCGGCCGGAGCTGGGCAGCGACCACGTTTGGCCATTTATAGGAGACGTTTCCAATGCAGTTTCCCCACCATAACCTATTTCTTCGTCTGTTTACAAAAAAATTAGAATACACGCCAATGACATAAGCTATCAAAGTAATCTAAATTCAGAACTGTATCGAAACAGTGATTTTAAACCGGTGATTCCCACACTCCAAGGCTTAAGGTACCTGACAATATTGATTGTTCCCCCCCCACCCCATAAGGCCATGAGGATGGTCGTTAAGAGCCCAAAATCCACAAATCGCAAAATACTTATGTGGAGAATGTAAAATTGAATGTTCTATATATTTAATTTTTATCTACGAAATCAAGAGTAGCTAACCAATTATAATTTTGCATTCCATGTAATATTTTGTAATGGTTTTTAATATCCTTCCTGTAATGATGACATTAAATGGAAAATCATGTTACTAAACACCTATTTAATATTTAATAAATAGGAATTATAGGCCAAAAAACATACAAATATTTTATCGATTTATAAAATTTCATTTGTTTATTTTCGTTTCAGATTCCAGACCAGACAAAACGAAAGTGGATCCCATCAACAGACTTTTGTTCTTCACAGACGACGGCCGGAACGCCATATCGTCACTCAACCTGGACGGCAGCAACTTTCAAGACGTCATCACGTCTGGACTGGACTATCCAAGGGGGATTACTCTTGATCCGAAAGCAAAGTGCGCTCAACAATCTAACAATAGTCTCCCCTTCATTTGCATCATTCAATCCCGTTTATAATTTAAGACCAATTAAAAATAAATGCCAGTTAGCAGAGAAAGATTTCATTCCCCAGTAAAGGGCCTACACCCCCCCCAAACCACACACACACGCTCTTTACACTCCACATAGTATTAGAGAAGTTGCACTGACCTGTGGTTACTACTAGTGGGCGTAACATTTTTTTTTGTACGGAGTGGTTACGGTTCTGTCCACAGACAGATCCGTATTTTTTTTTCCGGGTACCAGCCATAGATATTGCTCCACACCCTAACCCTATCCCAAACCATATCCCAAACCATAACCCTATCCTAAACCCTATCCCTAACCCTAATCCTAACCCTATTCCTAGACCTAATATAATGGCTGTTACCCGAAAAAAAAATACGGGCACCAGCCATATTCCTTACCCTAATATAATGGTGCTGGCTGGTGCCGTAACCACTTAGTTTATTGTATATAAAAGTTTTAGAAAGAAATTACGAGATTAACGACAGATCGATGATTTGTAAACATATCTAGCTCTCTTGGTAACGAATTAATTTATATAATTTTTAACAAAAATTTAGAGTTGGATTTGAAGGCACGTTATTTTCTTCGTTCTTGAGATCTCTTAGTTTTATTAAACTAAATAAAAAACTTGAGAGCATTAAAAAATTGTTTTATGTTGAATTTCAACACAGATGTGTTAGCTTTATAAAGCAATGTTTACATTTTGTACAAATTTTATGGACAATCAACTTAATCAAGTGGACGCTACTACAGATTTATATTGGGCTATTTTAACTAAGCTATAATAACATATTGTAAAACTTTTATAGTCAATCAACTTGCTCCAGTAAATGCTATTATAGTTTTGTATTGGGCTAAGTTTACTAAGCTATGTTTTACAATTTGTACAATATTTCTGGTCAATCGTCGTGCTCCAGTGTATTCTACTACAGTTTTGTATATGGCTATGTAAACAAAGCTATGATTACTTTTTGTACAATATTTCTGGTCAATCGTCTTGCTTAGAGGGATTTTACTACAGTTTTGTATTAGGCTATGTTTAATAAGCTATGTTTACATTTTTTACAACCTTTCTGGTCAATTATCTTGTTCCAGTGGACTTGACTACAGTTTTGTATTGGACTACATTAACTGAGCTATGTTTACATTTTGTCCAAACTTTCTTTCAATCGTCTTGCTCCAGTGGACGCTACTACATTTTTGAATTGGGCTATTTTACAAAGCTATGTTTGCATTTTCTACAATCTTTCTGGTCAATCGTCTTGCTCCAGTAGATTCTACTACAGTTTTGTATTGGTATATGTTTACTAAGTTTTGTTTACATTTAGTCCAAACTTTCTGGTCAATCGTCTTGCTCCAGTGGACACTACTACAGTTTTGTATTGGGCTAATTTTAACAAGCTATGTTTTCATTTTGTACAACCTTTCTGGTCCAGTGGATGCTAGTACAGTTTAGTATTGGGCTATATTAACTAAAGTATGTTTACATTTTGAACAACATTTTCAGCCATTCGTCTTGCTCCAGTAAATTCAACTACAGTTTTGTTTTGGGCTATTTTTACTAAGCTATGTTTATATTTTGTAAACCTTTCTTGTCAATCGTCCAGCTCCAGTGGATACTACTACAGGTTTGTATTGGGCTATGTTTACTAAAGCTATGTTTATATTTTGAAACCCTTTTTTGGTCAAATGTCGTGCTACAATGAACGCTACTACAGTTTTGTATTGGGCTATGTTTACATTTTCCACAACCTAACTGGTCAATCGTCTTGCTCCAGTAGATTCTACTACAGATTTGTATTGGGCTATGTCTACTACGTTCTGTTTACATTTTATCCAAACTTTCTGGTCAGTAGTCTTGCTGCAGTGGACGCTATTACAGTTTTGTATTGGGCTAATTTTAATAAGCTATGTTTACATTTTGTACATTTCTTCTGGTCAATGGTCTTTCTCCAGTAGATGCTAGTACAGTTTAGTGTTGGGCTATATTAACTAAAGTATGTTTACGTTTTGAACAACATTTTCAGCCATTCGTCTTGCTCCAGTAAATTCTACTATAGTTTTGTTTTGGGCTATTTTTACTAAGCTATGTTTACGTTTTGTAATTTCTTTCTGGTAAATCATTTTAATCCTCTGGATTCTACTACAGTTTTGTATTGGGCTATGTTTACTAAAGCTATGTTTTTATTTTGTACAGCTTTTTTGGCAAACTGTCCTACTCCAGTGGACGTTACTACAGTTTGTATTGGGGTATGTTCACTAAGATTTGTTTATTTTTTGTACAGTCTTTCTGGTCAAATGTCATGCTACAATGAATGCTACTACAGTTTTGTATTGGGCTATGTTGACTAAGCTATGTTTACATTTTCTACAACCTAACTGGTCAATTTTCTTGCTCCAGTAGATTCTACTACAGTTTTGTATTGGGCTATGTTGACTAAGCTATGTTTACATTTTCTACAACCTAACTGGTCAATTTTCTTGCTCCAGTAGATTCTACTGCAGTTTTGTATTGGCCTAAGTTAAACTAAAACAGAATTTTGAGAAAAAAAAGATAAACGTTTATTCAACAGTGATTCTTTCCCCTCTAAAATAGTTTTTTTAGTCCCCAGTAATTAGTAAATCAACAATGACCCTAATTGAACTTGCTTATTCTCTAGGAAGATCTACTGGACTGACTGGGGAGAGAACCCAAAGATTGAATCGGCCAGTTACGACGGCACAGATAGACAATTATTGATTAACACTGACATTAAGTGGCCAAACTCTATTGCTATTGACTCAGATAGTAAGTGTATCTTTGTAGTCTGTAGGCTATGTATAACAATGGCTGCATATGGCGAGAGTACCTTTGTAGTCTGTCAAATGTATCTATAACAATGGGCACAGATAGCGAGTGTACCTTTGTAGTCTGTCAAATATATCTATAACAATGGGCACAGATAGCGAGTGTACCTTTGTAGTCTGTCAAATGTATCTATAACAATGGGCACAGATAGCGAGTGTACCTTTGTAGTCTGTCAAATGTATCTATAACAATGGGCACAGATAGCGAGTGTACCTTTGTAGTCTGTCAAATGTATCTATAACAATGGGCACAGATAGCGAGTGTACCTTTGTAGTCTGTCAAATGTATCTATAATAATGGACACATATAGCGAGTGAATCTTTGTAGTCTGTCAAATGTATCTATAATAATGGACACAGATAGCGAGTGTATCTTTATTGGTTGTCAAATGTACCTGTATTATATATTACAATGGACGCAGATAATAAGTTAATCTCGCTCTTTATATATATATATATATATATATTTATTCATAAAACACATTTTCTTATTTTAATGTAGACAACAGGTTGTACTTTGTTGACGGGAGTCTGGGAAAGATTGAGAGCTGCGATCTGTCCGGTGGTGACAGACAAGTTATTCTTAGAGACAACGGTGCGCATTTCTACAGCATTGACGTGTTCGGTGCGTACATCTACTACACCGACTGGGCTAGAAGGTAGGGGCAGACATATTTCATGTGTAATTCAGTATAGATCTGGTGCAGCCTTCTGCAGCATACCTGGCTAACTTAACAATTGCATCCACACCAGCCCCAACCCCCGCCCCCAAACGCGTGGGGGATTTTAACGAGTTAAAAGGCAGCCTGTGAGAACTGACACATTTTTGGTATTTATTTATACTCTTCCCTCCCTATTACACATACACACACACGCGCACAGTGCATTTATTACATGTGGGACAATAATTGTCTTCATATGGCTTCAGCCACTTCTGGGTTATTTTGGCCATTCTGTATCCTACCCAATGTTGCACAAATGACAATTTTTTTAAAAAAAGAAATAGTTAATATGTAGTATTTTTAAACTAGTAATTTAGAAATATCAAAGTATAAGTACAATACCCATCACAGCAATTACCAAGAAGTGTATTTTTGTGTTTTTAATGTAATTATCTAATTGTTATTCTTAAGACTAATTTGTTCAAAAACACGCACAACTTTTATATATAAAAAATAAATAAAATGGATTGAGAAAAAAAAGGGCACTTTTAGCTTTTAGCACCGACTATACATTTAGAAACCAGATAAAATATCTATATTAAAATTATTTCTAATAAAAATATATCTTAATTCTACAATAATATAGATATGGAACATTTCATTGGCAGTTTGTTTTTAGATGTAGGTCGTACATATGAGAACACGATACAAAGTACATTTCCGCTCTTTTGATTCCAGTACCCCTATGAGATTAAACAAAGATGGTTCCGGTCTTACTGCTCTTGGAGCCGCAAGTTTTCAACAGCTTTCAGAGATTAAAGTTTATCAGTATAAGAATGATACGACAGGTAATTGTATAAACACCTTTCTTGTTTAGTAAGGCATGTATCAGTTAGATAGGGTAATGCATTTGGTTTCTAGTTTAGTAGAGATGTATAAGGTAGATGGGTGTGCGAAGTTCCTGTAAGGATGAGATGTTATCTCTCAGATCCTGTAAGCCACTAAAAGGACGGTTTTTGCAATGTCCTTCTTTTATCCCCAAAATAGCTGATAGTGCAATGACCATAGAGGCACCACGGGAGACATAGTGGGGGACTTATGCCGTGACCTGAAATATCCATTGGTCCTCACTGGAGATCGAACCAAGTATCAGGTAGATAGAGCAATGCATATGGTCTCTAGTTTAGTAGGGATGTATCAGGTAGATAGGGCAATGCATATGGTCTCTAGTTTAGTAGAGATTAATTAGGTAGATAGAGCAATGCATATGGTCTCTAGTTTAGTAGAGATTAATTAGGTAGATAGAGCAATACATATGGTCTCTAGTTTAGTAGTGATGTATCAGATAGATAGAGCAATGCATATGGTCTCTAGTTTAGTAGAGATGTATCAGGTAGATAGAGCAATGCATTTGGTTTCTAGTTTAGTAGAGATTAATTAGGTAGATAGAGCAATGCATATGGTCTCTAGTTTAGTAGCGATGTATCAGGTAGATAGAGCAATGCATATGGTCTCTAGTTTAGTAGAGATGTATCAGGTAGATAGAGCAATGCATTTGGTTTCTAGTTTAGTAGAGATGTATCAGGTAGATAGAGCAATGCATATTGTCTCTAGTTTAGTAGAGATGTATCAGGTAGATAGAGCAATGCATATGGCCTCTAGTTTAGTAGCGATGTATCAAGTAGATAGGGCAATGCATATGGTCTCTAGTTTAGTAGCGATGTATCAGGTAGATAGAGCAATGCATATGGTCTCTAGTTTAGTAGAGATGTATCAGGTAGATAGAGCAATGCATTTGGTCTCTAGTTTAGTAGAGATTAATTAGGTAGATAGAGCAATGCATATGGTCTCTAGTTTAGTAGCGATGTATCAGATATCGTCAGCTGAGAATTATGGGGCTCTAAGTCCACAAAAAGTGATTTTGAGTAAAATGAAATTTAAAGTTCACGTTTGTGTACTTTGAACATATTGAACGGAAAACAAATGTTATGTTGTGAACATGAAAAATTATTTTCGTTTTTGGACATAGAGCTTCATAATTCTCAGCTGATGATATATAGAGCAATGTATTTGGTTTTTTGTTTAGTAGGGATGTGTCAGGTAGATAGGGTATTGCATTTGGTTTCTGGTTGAATTGCCCAGGCCTAGAGGCTCATGTGTATGTGTTGGTTTGACCTGTTATTCCAGGAGCGGCCACAGCCTCGCCTTTAGCCCTATCGCCGAGACAAACATTCCTTCGCCTTGTTGGAATTAAGGACTCAACCAATGGGAGACTTGAGATCTACGCCAATGGTCAATGGGGGACCATCTGCGTTGACCAGTGGACGGATAATGAGGCCAAGGTCGCCTGCCACATGATGGGATTCAACAGGTATGGACAATGTATTGGACACGTATGTACAAACAGATATGGACAAACTATTCGACAGGTATGGACAATGTATTGACATGATGGGATTCAACAGGTATGGACAATGTATTGGACAAGTATGTACAAACAGATACAAACAAACTATTCGACAGGTATGGACAATGTATTGACAGGTACATACAATATATTGGACAGGTATAGACAATATATTGGACAGGTATAGACAATATATTGGACAGGTATGCTTATTGTGTGTGTGTGTGTGTGTGTGTGTGCGAGTCACTTTTGCATTAATGTTACTTCCAACACACAGTCCAACAAAGTGTCAATACATGGTGCAAGTGGTTTGTACTCAGGGCCGGTCTTAGGCTTGATTTTACCGATTGCTCCACATTGGGCCCAGCTTGGCAGGGGCCCCGCAATTTACATTATATTAATAGCAATATTTGTTATTTTAAAAAAAATAGAACAGGGGGCCTTGCCAGCATCCGTTAAATTGGGCCCCGCAATTCGTCAAGGCCGACCCTGACTGTACTATTATATAATAACTAGCTGCACCCTGCACCCTGCAAAACCTTTGCATAGAGTTATACCCCCTTAGGCTTGATCGGCAGGCTAGGTTATTTTTTGGTTTCGGGCAGATCCGATTTTTTTCATGGTTGTATTTTAAACTGGAATACTGTTGTATTAATTCTTTACTTTCGATTTAACGCACACTGGAAATGAGTATTATTATATATGATGATATTTTTTTTCTTGTCTACGATAGGTCATTGGCAAGGTCTACTTCATTTTATCCCTCGGAGCTTGAGATGGCCATGAACTCTTTCGACCAAGTCCACTGTAGCGGCAATGAAGATCACATCGTCTATTGTAACGTGACTGCCAACAACTGGGACGTCCACGATTGTTCTAAACTGGGCGTGGCCGGTGTCAAGTGTGAGAATGATTACAATTCCGGTGTACTAGGTAAAAACAAAAATAGAACCACCTTGTTGTGTTGTACTTTATTATTGAGTTCTTTTCATGAATCAAAAGATGTCCCCTCTTAAGATATAGAAACCCCAAAGGCAGTCTGTTTGCAGAAAGTTGAGTGCACGAAGCATAAGTATATGTTGAGGTCCTAGAAGAACAAGTTGCAATACAAATTAGAATTAGACCCCATTAATAATCGTGGATGAAGTGGGAGAGGTCTATGTGTAACAAATTATATGATCATAATGATTTGTAGTGTGCAGGCTGACTTCTGCTTAAGTTCTATTTATATCGTTTTACTTCAGATCCAGCTCTGGACAACTTTATTCTGTTCAATGACGTCTTCGAAGGTCAGCTGGTCAGAATGGACACTGAAACGTTTAGGTCGGACCTTTAGAGGATAAAAATAGTTATCTTTTCATTAATAACTTTAAATTTAATTATGAACACGTGAAGAAATTTTCAATTAAAAAAATAAAAATGTTGTTATACAAATCAGTGTACCCGGATGTAAAGTAATTTTTAACAAAAGTTGTAAAAATTAAAAAAAAAAATAATAAGTTAACAGAATAATATGTATTGCTGTAGTGTAATCCTGGAGCTATATAATTTTATAATGTATTTCATTTGTCAGTCAGAATAGGCGCTAAAATGAAAAGTAAAGATTTTTTTTTTAAATCTCAAAATGAGTTTCACGCAGCCTTTGGAGCATTAAAGGGAGAGCATTAGATCCCTTTCCTCTTTACCTCCCGGTCAAACATTTTGCGAGTTGTATCTCCCTCTTTGATCACTTGTTACTTAAAAGTAATTAGAAATTTATTTCAGAATGACAGACATTCCAAACAGGTGTCTATATATATATATATATATATATATATATATATATATATATATATATATATATATATATATATATTGTTCATTCAACCGTGTCTGCATCCATCTCTGTATTCAACAGTTACACCACTGCGGCCCTCCAGTTCTCAAACTTCACGCCCATCGCCATAGCCTTCGACCCGCTGGCGCAGAAAGTTTATTTCTCTGAGGTCAAGGGCAATACGTCATTGATACGGCAGACTGACCTCAGGGGTCAAATACTGAACACTCTGGGCAGTACCCCTGATGGTAAGTGGAGACTAAATACTAAAGCCATAGAATAACATAATATAAGTTTCAAATAGGCAACGATAGCACTGTAGCCTCAGCTGTTGTGTCAAATCAGTGGGAAAAAATAGCTATGGTTGGCAAGAATAGTGGTAGA
The DNA here is from genome assembly GCA_021962125.1 of Bulinus truncatus. Taxonomy (NCBI): domain Eukaryota; kingdom Metazoa; phylum Mollusca; class Gastropoda; family Planorbidae; genus Bulinus; species Bulinus truncatus. Next base: position 1,474,927 of record JAGDYQ010000041.1, read on the forward strand.
AAAATTAGAAACAAAAAATAATTTAGTTGGCAAGTACGGTGTATATAAAAAAAAAGAAATTGCATAAATTAAAAAAAGTCATAGTAATTTATTAGGTCATGGTAATTTATAAGGTCAGGAAATACCAGCATTTTCTATTTCAATAAATTACTTTGTTTTTTTTAATACTGTAAAAACACAAATCTTTTGGTGAAAACAAATATTATGAGAAATAATGAAGCAAAAAATTAACAAGGGGTGTAATGTGGGATTAATAATTAGTTTCTATTTGTAACACTGCGACCTTATTGTTGAATAACTTTAACTCATATAAATGTTGCGATTTTTTAATATTTTGGTCTGAAAATACATTACGACAAACTGGATACAGATTCTGTAGAAATAAATTTTTAATGTGAAATAAGTCTTCGTATTATGATTGCAGTATGCAATGGATTATAGCATTTCATTGGTCATTGGTCATTTGTTTCCTTCACTGTACAGGTAGTGTCATTAACGGCATGGTAGTGGACACAAGACAGGACATCATCTTCTACACTGATGCCGGTAACAGGCGGATCGCGTCCATCAAGCCGGATGGCTCCAATTACCTGGTGGTCAGCTCTGATGTTGACCAGCCTAAGGGACTCGCCATTGATAAAAACTCGGGGTATTACATCGATAATCGTTTGTATGTTACGGGCCATGGTTTTGGCCGGTTAAAGACAGAGATTGGCAGGCTAGCTAACACCGGCCGTAATTTATGTAATAGTTGGAAGAAAGTCGAGCGGTGTGGAATCAGTCGTCTGCTGACCTGATTCTCGGTGAAAGTCAAGGAAATCTTTCCCAATTGCTTGTGAAAGTTGGGGAAGTAAAAGCGGCCGTGTTTGGTGTTGGCCACACAATCCTGCAGTATCTGTTGGCCACACAACCCTCCAGTATCTGTTGACCACACAATCCTCCAGTATCTGGTGGCCACACAATCATCCAGTATCTGGTGGCCACACAATCCTCCAGTATCTGTTAGCCACACAATCCTCCAGTATCTGGTGGCCACACAATCCTCCAGTATCTGGTGGCCACACAATCCTCCAGTATCTGTTGGCCACACAATCCTCCAGTATCTGGTGGCCACACAATCGTATCTTTTGGCCACCACAATCCTCCAGTATCTTTTGGCCACACAATCCTCCAGTATCTGGTGGCCACACAATCCTCCAGTACCTGTTGGCCACACAATCCTCCAGTACC
>JAGDYQ010000041.1:1476656-1505843 GCA_021962125.1 Bulinus truncatus
GACAACAGATACTGGAGGATTGTGTGACCACCAGATACTGGAGGATTGTGTAGCCAACAGATACTGGAGGATTGTGTGGCCAACAGATACTGGAGGATTGTGTGGCCAACAGATACTGGAGGATTGTGTGGCCAACAGATACTGGAGGATTGTGTGGCCAACAGATACTGGAGGATTGTGTGGCCACCAGATACTGGAGGATTGTGTGGACAACAGATACTGGAGGATTGTGTGGCCACCAGATACTGGAGGGTTGTGTGGCCAACAGATACTGGAGGATTGTGTGGCCAACACCACACACGGCCGCTTTTACTTCCCCAACTTTCACAATCAATTGGGAAAGATTTCCTTGACTCTCTCACCGAGAATCAGGTCAGCAGACGACTGCTCCACGCCGCTGGACTTTCATCCAACTATTACATAAATAACGGCCGCTGTTTGCTAGCCGGCCAATCTCTGTCTTTGGCCGGCCAAAACCATGGCCGTAACATACAAACGATTATCAATGTAATACCCCGAGTTTTTATCAATGGCGAGTCCTTTAGGCTGGTCAACATCAGAACTGACCACCAGGTAATTGGAGCCATCCGGTTTGATGGACACGATCCGCCTGTTACCGGCATCAGTGTAGAAGATGATGTCCTGTCTGGTGTCCACTACCATGCCGTTGATGACACTACCTGTACAGTGGAGGAAACAAATGACCAATGAAATGCTATAATCCATTGCATACTGCAATTATAATACGAAGCCTTCAAGCAAATATTAGTAAGATTTATTTCACATTAGAAATTTATTTCTACAGACTCTGTATCCAGTTTGTCGTAATATATGTTCAGACCATAATATTAAAAATCGAAACATTTATATGAGTTGAAGTAATTCAACAATAAGGTCACAGTGTTACAAATAGAAACAAATTATTATTCCCACATTACGCCCTTTGTTAATTTTTTGTTTCATTATTTCAAATAATTTTTGTTTTCAACAAAGAGTTGTGTTAAAAAACAATATTAAAAAACAAAGTAATTTATTGAAATAGAAAATGCTGGTATTTGCTGACCTTATAAATAACCATGACCTAATAAATTACTATGAATTTTTTAATGTATGCAATTTCTTTTTTTTATACACCGTACTTGCCAACTAAATTATTTTTTGTTTCTAATTTTTCTACCACTATTCCTTACCAACCATAGCTATTTTTTTTTCACTGATTTGACACAACAGCTGAGGCTACAGTGCAAACGTTGCCTATTTGAAACTTATATTATGTTAGTCTATGGCTTTAGTATTTAGTCTCCACTTACCATCAGGGGTACTGCCCAGTGTGTTCAGTATTTGACCCCTGAGGTCAGTCTGCCGTATCAGTGACGTATTGCCCTTGACCTCAGAGAAATAAACTTTCTGCGCCAGCGGGTCGAAGGCGATGGCGATGGGCGTGAAGTTTGAGAACTGGAGGGCCGCAGTGGTGTAACTGTTGAATACAGAGATAGATGCAGACACGGTTCAATATATATATTACTTTTCATTTTAGCGCCTATTCTGACCGACAAACGAAATACATTCTAAAATTATATAGCTCCATGATTACACTACAGCAATACATATTATTATGTTAACTTATTTTTTATTTTTTTAAATTTTGACACATTTTGTTAAATATTACTTTACTTCCGGGTACACTGATTTGTATAACAACATTTTTATTTTTTTAATTGAAATCTTCACGTGTACATAATTAAATTTAAAGTTATTAATGATAGGTTAACTATTTTTATCCTCTAAAGGTCTGACCTAAACGTTTCAGTGTCCATTCTGACCAGCTGACCTTCGAAGACGTCATTAAACAGAATAAAGTTGTCCAGAGTTGGATCTGAATTAAAACGATATAAATAGAACTTAAGCAGAAGTCAACCTGCACACTATAAATTATTATGATCATATAATTTGTTACTAATAGACCTCTCCCCCTTCATCCCCGATTTTTAATGGGGTCTAATTCTAATTTCTATTGCAACTTGTGCTTCTAGGACCTCAAAATATACTTATGCTTCGTGCACTCAACTTTCTGCAACCAGTCTGCCTTTGGTGTTTCTATATCTTAAGAGGGGACATCTTTTGATGCATGAACAAACTCGATAATAAAGTACAACACAACAAGGTGGTTCGATTTTTTTTTGTTTACCTAGTACACCGGAAATGTAGTCATTCTCACACTTGACACCGGCCACGCCCAGTTTAGAACAATCATGGACGTCCCAGTTGTTGGCAGTCACGTTACAATAGACGATGTGATCTTCATTGCCGCTGCAGTGGACTTGGTCGAATGAGTTCATGGCCATCTCAAGCTCCGAGGGATAAAATGAAGTAGACCTCGCCAATGACCTATCGTAGACAAAAAAAATATAACTATATAATAGTACAGTCAGGGCCGGTCTTGACGAATTGCGGGGCCCAATTTAACGGATGCTGGCAAGGCCCCCTGTTCTATTTGTTTTTACAATAACAAATGTTACTATTAATATAATGTAAATTGCGGGGCCCCTGCCAAGCTGGGCCCCATTCGGAGAAATCGGTAAAATCAACCTAAGACCGGCCCTGAGTACAAACCACGTGACCATGTATTGACACTTTGGTGGGCTGTGTGTTGGAAGTAACATTAATGCAAAAGAGACTCGCACATACACACACACACAATAAGCATACCTGTCCCATATATTGTCTATACCTATCCAATATTTTGTCTATACCTGTCCAATATATTGTCTATACCTATCCAATATTTTGTCTATACCTGTCCAATATTTTGTCTATACCTATCCAATATTTTGTCTATACCTGTCCAATATTTTGTCTATACCTGTCCAATATTTTGTCTATACCTGTCCAATATTTTGTCTATACCTGTCCAATATTTTGTCTATACCTGTCCAATATTTTGTCTATACCTGTCCAATATTTTGTCTATACCTGTCCAATATATTGTCTATACCTGTCCAATATATTGTCTATACCTGTCAATACATTGTCCATACCTGTGGAATAGTTTGTCCATATCTGTTTGTACATACGTGTCCAATACATTGTCCATACCTGTTGAATCCCATCATGTGGCAAGCGACCTTGGCCTCATTATCCGTCCACTGGTCAACGCAGATGGTCCCCCATTGACCATTGGCGTAGATCTCAAGTCTCCCATTGGTTGAGTCCTTAATTCCAACAAGGCGAAGGAATGTTTGTCTCGGCGATAGGGCTAAAGGCGAGGCTGTGGCCGCCCCTGGAATAACAGGTGAAACCAACACGTACACATGAGTCTCTAGGCTTGGGCAGTTCAACCAGAAACCAAATGCAATACCCTAACCACCTGACACATCCATACTAAACTAGAAACCAAATGCATTGCTCTATTACCTGATACACGGATGGTTGTGCGGTAGAACGCTCGACTGTCGACCTGAAGGTACCTGGTTCGATCCCCGGTGAGGACCAAGGAAATTTTTCAGGTCTTGGCTCAAGTTCCCGATATATATCTCCCGTGGTGCCTCCATGGCCATTGAACTATCGGCTATGGTGGGGATGAAAGAAGGGCACCATAAAAACCGTCCCATTAGTGGTTTATAGGTGTGAAGGTTGTTATGTCTCTTGATGTTATGGGGGTCTGACTGCAGTTGCAGTCAGACTGAACTTGGAGGCGTTACTGTGGTAGCGTGTCACTTAATCTTTCACACACAAACACTGGTCCAATCAATGCACAATTCAATGTTGCTGATTTATTATTTTATTATCGTACGTAGACATTAACAATATCATAAAACTTTATACGAAGGTATATGACATAGGCACATCTTAGAAGTATCTAATAAACTATCACTTGCTAGTCTAAATCAAATTAATAACTTCTTCAAAGTTGGATAAAATATATGTCCTACACGTCTAGGATCTAAAATGTAACTCTCTCTACCAAGCTTGTCTCTAAGCAACTTAATTGACGTCAACTAGAAAAAACTACGTCACATAGCAATATAAAAATTAACACTCTCTTGAGTTACTAGAAAAGTGTGATTAACACACATGCACAAATAAAAATTAATTAATGAATACTTAAATCAATCTTGACTCCTCGACAATAGGATCTAAGAGATTTCATCTCATCCTTACAGGGACTTCACACATCTACCTGATACATCCATACTAAACTAGAAACCAAATGCATTGTCCTTTCTACCTGATACATTCCTACTAAACAAGAAAGGCGTTATTACAATTACCTGTCGTATCATTCTTATACTGATAAACTTTAATCTCTGAAAGCTGTTGAAAACTTGCGGCTCCAAGAGCGGTAAGACCGGAGCCATCTTTGTTTAATCTCATAGGAGTACTGGAATCAAAAGAATGGAAATGTACTTTGTATCGTGATCTCTTATGTACGACTTTGATCTAAAAACAAACTGCCTATGTAAATTATTGTAGAATTAAGATATATTTTTATTCGAAAGAATTTTACTATAGATATTTTGTTTGGTCTCTAAATGTGCTAAAAGTGCCCTTTCTCTCAAACTATTGTATTTATTTTTGTAATATAAAATGTGTGTTTTTAGACATAAGAATAACATTTACATAATTATAATAAAAACAAAAAAAATACACTTTTTGGTAATTGTAGTGATGGGCATTGTACTTATACTTTGATATTTCTAAATTACTAGTTTAAAAATACCGCATATTAACTATTTCTTTAAATAAAATCTTGTCATTTGTGCAACATTGTGTAGAATACAGAATGACCAAAATAACCCAGAAGTAGCTAGAGCCATATGAAGAGAATTATTGTTCCACATGTAATAAATACACTCCATATGTGTAAGAGGGCAAAAAAGTTCCCTTAGCCCTGACGGGCCATCGGGGCAGATGAAGTGTAGAATTCATCTGTTTCTATAACCTCGGCATATGAAGGGATTTTGTGGTTAGCACAACGCGCCCATCCGCCTTTACTCCCCCAAATTAAAGTCAGGTACCCATTTAAAGCTGGGTGGACTTGTAGGACGACTTTGCACCAAATTTCACCTGGAAAAAATCCATAGGCCTCAATGAAGATCGAACCCAGGACTCTCAGGTCGACAGTCAAGTATCTACACCACTCGGCTATCCGTCCCATAAATAAATACCAAAAAATGTGTTAGATCTCACAGGGTGCCTAAACTCGTTAAAATCCCCACGCGATTTGATGTGGATGGGGAGGGGTGTGGATACTATTGCTAAGTTAGCCAGGTATGCTGCAGAAGGCTGCACAAGATCTATACTGAATTACACATTAAATATTTTCGCCCCTACCTTCTAGCCCAGTCAGTGTAGTAGATGTACGCACCGAACACGTCAATGCTGTAGAAATGCGCACCGTTGTCTTTAAGAATAACCTGTCTGTCACCACCGGACAGATCGCAGCTTTCAATCTTTCCCAGACTCCCATCAATAAAGTACAACCTGCTGTCTACATTAAAATAAGAAAATGTGTTTTATGAATATATATATATATATATATATATATATATATATATATATATATATATATATATAGAGAGAGAGAGAGAGAGAGAGAGAGAGCGATATTAACTTATTATCTGCGTCCATTGTAATATATAATATATGTACATTTGACAACCAATAAAGATATACTCGCTATCTGTCTCCATAATTATAGATACATTTGACAGACTACAAAGATACACTCGCTATCTGCGTCCTTTTGTTATAGATACATTTGACAGACTACAAAGATACACTCGCTATCTGTGTACATTGTTATAGATACATTTGACAGACCACAAAGATACACTCGCTATCTGCGTCCTTTTGTTATAGATACATTTGACAGACTACAAAGATACACTCGCTATCTGTGTACATTATTATAGATACATTTGACAGACTACAAAGATACACTCGCTATCTGTGTACATTGTTATAGATACATTTGACAGACTACATAGATACACTTACTATCTGAGTCAATAGCAATAGAGTTCGGCCACTTGATGTCAGTGTTAATCAACAATTGTCTATCTGTGCCGTCGTAACTGGCCGATTCAATCTTTGGGTTCTCTCCCCAGTCAGTCCAGTAGATCTTCCTAGAGTATAAACCAGTTCAATTAGGGTCATTGTTGATTTACTAGTTACTGGGGGGCTAAAAAAAACTATTTAAGAGGGGTAGGGAACACCGTTGAAAAAACATTTTTTTTTATCTTTCTCAAATTTCTTATTTAGTTTAACATAGCCCAATACGAATCTGTAGTAGCTTTAACTGGAGAACAAGAATGACCAGAAAATTGTACAAAATGTAATTAGAGCTTAGTTAAATAGGCCAATACAAAACAGTAGTAGCGTCCACTGGAGCAAGACGATTGACCAGAAAGGTTGTAGAATATGTAAACATAGCTTAGTTAAAATAGCCAAATACTAAACTTTAGAAGCGTCCACTGGTACAAGATGATTGACCAGAAAGTTTGGGAAAATGTAAACAAAGCTTCATAAACATAGTCCAATACAAAACAGAAGTAGAATTCACTGGAGTAAGACGATTGACTATATATATTGTTCAAAACGTAAAGATACTTTAGTTAATATAGCCCAATACAAAACTTATAGTAACGTCCACTGGAGCAAGAAGATTGACCAGTTAGGTATTACAAAATGTAAACATAGCTTAGTAAACATAGCCCAATACAAAACTGTAGTAGCATTCACTGGAGCAAGACGAATGACCAGAAAGTTTTACAAAATGTAAACATAGTTTAAAAAAACAAAGCCCAATACAAAACTGTAGTAGTATTTACTGGAGCAAGATGATAGACTAAAAAAGTTGTACAATATGTAATTTTAGCTTAGTTAACATAGCCCAATACAAAACTGTAGTAGCATCCACTGGAGCAAGACGATTGACCAGAAAATGTGTACAAAATGTAAACATAGCTATATAAAGCTGACACATCTGTGTTGAAATTCATCATGAAAACTTTTTTTAAATGTTCTTGATTTTATTTTTATACTTTAATAAAACTAACTAATCTCATGAAAGTAAAAACTTAACGTGCCTTTAAAAACAGCTATAAATTTTTGTTAAGAAATGATCTTAATTAATTTAATTCTTTAGAAAGAGAACTGTATAGGTTTACAAATCGTCGTTCTCGTCGCTAATCTATTCATTTCTTTGCAAGACTTTTATGTACAAAAATAATGCTAAGTCCACTAGTAATAGCCACTGGTCAGTGTAACTTCTCTAATACTATGTGGAGTGTAAAGAGCGTGAGTGTGTGGTTGGGGGTGGTGGGCGGATGGGAAATGGAATTTTTCTTTGCTAACTGGCTTTTTTTTTATATCGGTCCTAAATTATACACGGGATTGAGGAATGCAAATGAAGGGGAGACTATTGTTGGATTGTTGAGCGCACTTTGCTTTCGGATCAAGAGTAATCCCTCTTGGATAGTCCAGTCCAGACGTGATGACGTCTTGAAAGTTGCTGCCGTCCAGGTTGAGTGACGATATGGCGTTCCGTCCATCGTCTGTGAAGAACAAAAGTCGGTTGATGGGATCAACTTTCGTTTTGTCTGGTCTGGAATCTGCAACGGAATTTAAATGAATGAAATTTTAGTAATCGATAAAGATATGTGTATGTTTTTGGCCTATCGATTTGGCCTATTTATTAAATATTTAATGGGTGATAAGTAGCATGATCATTACAGGAAGGGTATAAATAACGATTAGAAAATATGACTTGAAATGCAAAATAATACATTTTTTAACTAACTTTTATTTTGAAGATAAATATTTGTACTTAGAACATTGAATTTTAATTTCTCGTCAGACATATCTGCGGATTTGTGGTATTATTAGGGCACTTAAACAGCATCCTCATGGCGTCATGGGGTAGGGGGACAATCAATATTGCCAGATACCTTAAGCCTTGGAGTTTGAGAATCGCCTGTTTAAATCACTGTTTTTTTTCAAATACAGTTCTGAATTTAGAACTCTTTGATTGCTTGTTTCATTGGCGTCTTTTCTAGTTTGTTGTTTGTTTTTTTTTAAACAGGCGAAGAAATAGGTTGCGATGTAAAACTGTGATATGCTATTTCGTTATATGTGTTGTTTTTTTTAACCCATCTACTGTATTTACAACTGCTTCTATAGATTGCCAAGCTCGGTTGCTGCCTAGCCCCGCCCACCGACAGAAGGTAAAGGGACTGTAACATTCAATGACGTAATACACGAATGTTAGAAGGGTACTCTGATGGACAATTATTAGGGGTGGGGGGGCAAAGATTTTTTTCAAAATAAGGCCTTATTAGCATTTAACGCTTTACGGCCACGAAAAATAGGTTCGCTTATTAATGCGCTAGCATGTAAATTTATTTTGAGCCCAAAAATAATCTTTGCCTTCGTCCCCCCCCCCTGTAATGTTAGAAAGGCGATGTCAGTACCCCATCGCTGCAGTTTGAGAATCCATCTCGATGTTTTTCAAAGTATCCGGTGTGGATGAAAGGTTTCGGTATTTTCATGGTAGATGATGATAAGACGGTTTCACTTGCAGCGAATTTCTAGGAAATTGTTTTGTCGCTAGTGACAGGGGCGCATCAAAGGGAGTGGAAGCTTATCCCGAACATTTGGTGCCCCTAAATGGACTTTGAGTAAATACATCTGCTATAGAAGGAATTATCTTTATCGTTAGACCACAAACTTTAACCACAATAGCAAAACACTAAGACGAACCTTCACAGCTAGTGTGGGTTAACTTTATCTTTACCACCAAATCACATAACATAAAACTGACTCACCTTGACTCAGCTGTTTGAGGTTTGTGACGTCTTAACCACCAAACCTCATAGAGTCATAACATTACACTGACTCACCTTCACTCAGCTGTTTGAGGTTTGTGATGTCTTAACCACCAAACCTCATAGAGTCATAACATTACACTGACTCACCTTCACTCAATGTTTGAGGTTTGTGATGTCTTAACTACCAATACCTCATGGGGAGTCATAACATTTTACTGAGCTCACCTTCACTCAGCTGTTTGAGGTTTGTGATGTCTTAACCACCAAACCTCATAGAGTCATAACATTACACTGACTCACCTTCACTCAGTTGTTTGAGGTTTGTGATGTCTTAACCACCAAACCTCACAGTCATAACATTACACTGACTCACCTTCACTCAGCTGTTTGAGGTTTGTGATGTCTTAACCACCAAACCTCATAGAGTCATAACATTACACTGACTCACCTTCACTCAGCTGTTTGAGGTTTGTGATGTCTTAACCACCAAACCACATAGAGTTATAACATTACGCTGACTCACCTTGACTCAGCTGTTTGAGGTTTGTTATGTCCTTACCATCAAACCTCATACTGTTGACCTGTTTGTAAGTCTGGTCTGCAAAATATATCCTGCGCTGGACGGGGTCAAAGTCAAAAGGCCCCGGGTTGTAGAGACCCAACATTGGTATGTAGGTGAACGACTGTGTCCGTAGATCCATTCTGGCCATGGTATGATTGGCTGAGTCCAGCAAGTAGATGGCGCCATCTTCCGGCGAGACTGTTTGAATGAAATACATCGTCAGTAGTTTGTCAAGAAAGTAGGTAGTAAATCTTAAAATAAAATAAAGAAATCTGAATTTTCAAACAGTGAATACAAATACTACGTTCAGTTTTTTTTACACTTTAATACATAGAATGAAATAAAAACAAGTTATGCAATATTAACGGAACAATTATCAAATTGAGAGAAAGAGAGAGAGTGTGAGAAAGATAGAGAGAGTGGGAGAAAGTTAGAGAGAGTGTTAGAAAGAGAGATAGAGTGAGAGAGTGTGTGTGAGAGAGAGAGTGAGAGAGAGAGAGAGAGAGAGAGAAGGTGAGAGAGAGAGAGAGAGCGTGAGAGACTGTGGGAGCGAGAGTGTGTGTGAGAGAGAGTGGGAGACTGTGAGAGAGTGTTTGAAAAAGAGAGAGTGTTAGTGCGTGAGAGAGAGTGGGTTAGAGAGAAAGTGTGGAAGAGAGTAGGAGTGAAAGAGAGAGTACTAAAGAGTGAGATAGAGAAAGTGGGAGAGTTAGAGAGTGAGAGACAGAGAGTGTGAAAAATGAGGGAGAGAGAGACCGTGAGAGAGAGAGTAAGAATGTGAGAGATTGAGAGAGAGAGAGAGAGAGAGTGGGAGAGAGAGTGTTAGTAAGTTAGATAGAGAGTTTATTAGGGAGAGAGAGAGTTAGAGAGGGAGATAGAGAGATAGAGTTAGTGAGAGATAGAGAGAGTGATAGTGAGTGATAGAGAGACTATGTGAGTTTGAGTGAGAAAGAGACCCTGAAAAAGATTAAGGTAGTGTGAGGTTGAATGAGAGAAAGATGGAGAGTGTGAGTGAGACAGAGTCCTTGAGAGCAAGATTGTGTGTGTGAGAGAGAGAGAGAGAGAGAGAGAGAGAGTCAACTTACCTGAAGAACAAATGACACCTGCAGTATTCTTCTGCTCACAGTTGCGCATCTCCCACGCTCCGTGAGCGCACTGGACCAGGCTGGACTCTGTCCCCCTGCACTCAAACTGATCCCTCCATATTTTGGACTGGTCTGAGTTGATGACGCTCCCGTTCATAGCCCGGGCGCCGTCCCTGAAATTCGATGAGAACAGAAGAACATGAGACACAGCACACCCCTGTACTTTGTCGAGACATGGTATGTGTCAACAGCGAACACCGGACTACCTGACCTGATTCGGCACCAGGTGAACCGTTGAAGGTGGGGGGAGGGGCAACTTAGCAAAGGTAAACATGACATGGATCATCGAGTAATAACACTGGGCAACAGCTAAAAAATCGTGAGGGGTTTTTCAACGGATTTAGACTAATTTTGTTGTTCTGAGTCCGAATATCACATCGATTTTGCTCGGTCAGGTCAACTTCTTGAGATACAGCCATAGACCTACCTTACGAGCTATACATATTCTAATATCAGGGTTTTTGAGTTCAATAATTTCTCTAAATTAGCTGCATAAAAATTAGCAGCAAAATAATCACAATTATAAAAACAGAGATAATTATATTTTCTTTATAAATCATCAATCTGGATTTTCACTTGATTATTTAACGCATCAGCACTTGATTGGGCACAGCCTCCAGTACCCCGACCTTACATCTGCCCGGCCTCCAGCTGCTTACTGCGAAGAAATTCCTGTACCAGCGTTCAGAGATCTTCCTGACAGCGACGATGAAGCCACCACTTTAGTAGAGGAAGGAGATACAGAAGAGGAGTATGAATCACAAGATGGTCCGCAGCCGTTCTCACAATGTGAGCTTAATGATCTGGTTCGGGATCTCAGCTTGTCGAATAATTCCTCCGAGCTGTTGGGCTCCAGACTTTAAGAGAAAAATCTACTTGACAACCCAGCAGCTGCTCAAACACGGGAGTCAAAGAAACGCCGATTTATGCCTTGAACTCTGAACTTTTGTTTCACGTAACGCTCATTGTTATACTAATACTATGATAATTATGCTTATCAAATTTGGTGGATAAACAAAAACTGAATGAATTTGAATACGTTGACTTTTATTTCTTGAGTAAAACGGAAAAAAACGTCAGGGGTTTATCAGCTGATGATCCGCAAAAATGTGTTTTTTTTTGTTTTTTTTTACAGAAAACCGATTTTTTTTTTAAACTTCTGTAGCACAAAATCCTGACCAGATTGAGCAAAACCAAGGTCATTTTCGAACTAAGAGCATCAAAATTTGTCTAATTCAACTGGAAAACCCAGGACTATTTTCAAAAAAATATTTTTTTTCTTGCTCAGTGTGATGGTGTGAAGTATTGCGGCGTCAGCAGAGGACTTTTAACTTGACATTAAACTACAGGATAACACAATGATAGGGCATTGAACGAAACAGTCTGTTATATTATAGTGGGGTATATATTGTGTTAGCGGTGTATGACCAGTGGACTATTAACTAACCTGACAGTGACCGTTAGTAAAACTATGAAGAGCTGACTGACCTACCTTTTAATGTGCGTAGATTTAATCAGTTGCATGTTGTTGTTTTTTTTTTTTGTAAACTCAATCTGATTCCTGTTTATAGACTGTTTAAAGTATTGTATAATGACTCATCCAGACTATATATAGACCTTTCTCTTGTATCAATATGTATAGAATGACGGATGGTCGTGCGGTGAAGCGCTCGACTATCGACATATGAGTCTTTGCTTCGATCCCCGGTGATGACCAAGAGATATTTTAGGTCATGGTGAAAGTTCTCAATATATCTCCCGTGGGGTCTCCATGGCCATTGCACTATCGCTGTAGTGGAGATTGAAGAAGGGCACCATAAACACCGTCTCATTAGTGTTTTAAAAAATCTAAGTGATTTCATCTCATCCTTACAGGGACTTAACACACACACACACACACACACACACACACCACCACCACCACTATGTATCGACGAACATAATGTAAAGTCTGACCCCATATATCCCAACATGTTACACAGCACTGTGGCGTCATAGGGCGTCCAGTCATCGTCGCATACAGCTCCCCAAATGCCGTTGTAAAACACCTCCACTGTCCCTTCATATGGTGTTTTTCCTCCCAGTAATCTGGCGTAGATTTCACCAGACGGTGGTATCGTAGCTGAACCAGCTAACAGAAAAACAAAAAATGACGAAGTTCAGAGTATTTGAATCAAACCCAACTCAACCCAACCCAACCCAATCAATCTGTTATTGTTTTCAGTGTCGTTTTTATGCCTTCATGAGCCCAAGGGCAGATACTTTGAGGATTTATGGATACCTATTCATCTGTCAGGATTATACTTTGTGATTTTCGAATCCCTTTTCACATATCGGAACAATACTTTGAAAATAGTTGGAGGGGGTCCTTTTCACATATCGGGACAATACTTTGAAAATTGTTGGGGGCCTTTTTCACATAACGGGACACTTGAAGCATTAGATTTGATGAAAATGTTCTCTATAAAGCAGCGGCGTAGTGTGGGTATCGGCCGCCCAGGGCGGAAGAAAATTTTGCCGCCCTCTCATTTAGGTATTTCAATTTAATCTATACATTTTTGCCGCCCCCCCTCCTAAAAAGTAATAAAAAGTGCCGCCCGGTGCGGACCGCACCCACCGCCCCCCCTAGGTACGCCACTGCTATAAAGTGGGGGTAGGGGCGGGGCTTATGATATTTACGCCCTACAGATTGACCTAGTTTCCCCATTCATATGAAGGTCTTTGACTGTGAAGTGACTTGTTACAATCATTGAAATACACAGTTGTTACAATCATTGAAACTCAAGATTTAATTTACATGGATATAACATTTTTTTTTCAGAATAAGTATCTTGAACTGAAAACTTGATTTTAGCATGAGCTCATGTTTAATGGATGCGGATACAACGAAGATAGAAAGAGAACAATCAAGAAACAACATTGAACCAACCTGGAAGTGCACACAGTGGAAGATTGCACAGTGCATCGGTACAGCATTCTTTACATGCGGCGTCTCTTTTGGCGAAGCTGTGGGGGTTCACTTCGTAGGCGTATCTCTTGTTTAGTTTGTTTATTACGGCAGATCTCTTTTTACCAACAATGATATCGTTGTTGTCTATAGATGAACACAGCTGACAATTTGGAATGAGATTACGTGATGCTTATGAGAGTTATTGTTACTGTATTGTTATGCACAGTGCAATGCAGACCAATGTAATCAACTAGTGAAGTCAATGCAATCTTAATACAATCAACTATTGAAGATAATATAATCATCCCATGAAGACAGTATCATCAATAAGTTAAGACAATACAATAATCTAGTGAATACAATACAACCAAATAGTAAAGAAAATACAATAATCTAGTAAAGACAATAAAATCAAACAGTGAAGACAATACAATAATCTAGTGAAGACAATACAATCAAACAATGGAGACAATACAATCATCTAGTGAATACAATGCAGTTATATAGTGAAGACAATACAATCATCTAGTGAATACAATACAGTTATATAGTGAAGACAATAAAGTCATCTAATGAAGACAATATAGTTATATAGTTGAAACAATACAATCATCTAGTGGATACAATACAATCATCTAGTGAAGTCGATGCTAACAAATTGTGAAGACACTACAATCGTCTACTGAAGACAATACAATCATCTATTGAAGCCAATTTACTTACGTCTCTATCCATACAACCCATATTGTAATACACCCCATGACTTCCCAGCTGTATTCTTTCTGTGTAACATTGCTGAAATGAAAATGCTTATCATTAGAAATTATTTCTTTACTCGTACTCATCTATGAGTAGCCGCAAAGACATCAATGTAGGCCACGAGGACATCAATATAGGCCACGATGACTTCAATATAGGCCACGAGAACATCATTATAGGCCACGAGGACATCAATATAGGCCACGATGATCAATATAGGCCACGAGGACATCAATATAGACCACGAGGACATCAATATTGGCCACGATAATATCAATATAGGCCACGAGGACATCAATATAGGCCACGAGGACATCATTATAGGCCACGAGGACATCAATATAGGCCATGATGATCAATATAGGCCACGAGGACATCAATATAGGCCACGAGGACATCAATATTGGCCACGATAATATCAATATAGGCCACGAGGACATCAATATAGGCCACGAGGACATCATTATAGGCCACGAGGATATCAATATAGGCCACAATGATCAATATAGGCCACGAGGACATCAATATAGGCCACGAGGACATCAATATAGGCCACGAGGATATCAATATAGGCCACGAGGATATCAATATAGGCCACAATGATCAATATAGGCCACGAGGACATCAATATAGGCCACGATGACTTCAATATAGGCCACGAGAACATCAATATAGGCCACGAGGACATCAATATAGGCCACGAGGACATCAATATAGGCCACGAGGATCAATATAAGTCACGAGGACATCAATATAAGTCACGAGGACATCAATATAGGCCACGAGGACATCAATATAGGCCACGAGGATATCAATATAGGCCACGATGACATCAATATAAGTCACGAGGACATAAATATAGGCCACGAGGACATCAATATAGACCACGAGGATATCAATATAGGTCACGAGGATATCAATATAGACCACGAGGATATCAATATAAGTCACGAGGACATCAATATAGACCACGAGGATCAATATAGGCCACGATGAAATCAATATAGGTCACGAGGATCAATTTAGGCCACGAGGACATCAATATAGGCCACGAGGACATCAATATAGGTCACGAGGATCAACTTAGGCAAGGAGGACATCAATATAGGTCACCAGGACATCGATATAGGCCACGAGGACATCAATATAGGCCACGAGGATCAATATAGGCCAGGAGGACATCAATATAGGCCACGAGGACATCAATATAGGCCACGAGGACATCAATATAAGTCACGGGGACATCAATATAGGCCACGAGGACATCAATATAGGCCACGAGGATCAATATAAGTCACGAGGACATCAATATAAGTCACGAGGACATCAATATAGGCCACGAGGACATCAATATTGGCCACGAGGATATCAATATAGGCCACGAGGACATCAATATAAGTCACGAGGACATCAATATAGGCCACGAGGACATCAATATAGACCACGAGGATATCAATATAAGTCACGAGGACATCAATATAGGCCACGAGGACATCAATATAGACCACGAGGATATCAATATAAGTCACGAGGACATCAATATAGGCCACGAGGACATTAATATAGCCCACGAGGACATCAATATAGACCACGAGGATCAATATAGGCCACGATGAAATCAATATAGGTCACGAGGATCAATTTAGGCCACGAGGACATCAATATAGGTCACGAGGACATCAATATAAGTCACGAGGACATCAATATAGGTCACCAGGACATCAATATAGGCCACGAGGACATCAATATTGGCAACGAGGATCAATATAGGCCAGGATGACATCAATATAGGCCACGAGGACATCAATATTGGCAACGAGGATCAATATAGGCCAGAATGACATCAATATAGGCCACGATGACATCACTATAGGCCACGAGGATCAATATAAGTCACGAGGACATCAATATAGGCCAGGTACATTAAGATGGCCCTAGGATTCCACTATGTAAGCTATGAAGCCTATGAGAATTCCCTCTAAAATCTTTTCGCACTAAAATGGTCGCTTTTGTACTCTATTTAATCGTTAGGGACCAATGCTGAATGGCGATGTGTAACCCATCAAAACACAATTGTGGCTTTCAATTGTGGCTTTCACTTGCCAAAATAAGATAAGTGAAAAGGGATTTTTTTTTAAAAAATGTCAAATTCTTTGTAATGTTCACAATTTGGTAATAATTTTTTTTTTTTAAAAAAGTTTGCGACCGAATTAAAGTTAGCTTTAAAAACCATAATGTGTATATATATATATATATATATATATATATATATATATATATATATATATATATATATATATATATGTGTATGTGTGTGTGTGAGGTCCTTGTAAGGCTCAGATGAAATCTCTTATTTCCTACATATCACCAGTAGAACGGTTTTAGCAGTGCTCTACTGACCTATGGCCATGGAGGCACCACGGGAGATATACAGCCGGGACTATAATAATGCCGTGAAAAAAATCCAGACAGATACACTCACAAACAATCTAACAGAAACTTAAAGCTGATGTTTACCACTGGACACTCTGTCCACTCACTTGTTCAAATCCACAGTACACCTGCTGTGTACACAACTGGGGGTCGGCAATTCCGTTACACAAGTAACACTCGGGCCCAGCCTCTGAAAATTCAAATGGTAAAACATTTACAAAAATTATGGGTAGCCCCATTACAAAAGAGGCTTAGAGGCTGCGAACAATACTTTCCCTCAAATGCATGTGTTTATATTATTGAAGATCTTACTTCCGGCGTCCGTTGGTTGCATGGTTACGTGCTTTTTACATTTACTTTTTTTTTTTTTGCTGTTAAATTCGAGAAAAGAAGTTCAAATGCAGGAGCGTGGTGAGGGAGGGGGCTTCATGTGCCGGGCGCAACTCAGAAAAGGGCGCCTAATGGTATATTATTATATATGATTTTCAAATGGGAGGGGGGCGCTAAAAGGTAGTGTGCCCGGACGCGAGTTAAGCTCGCTAAGCCACTGGTAAAAAAAAATGGCTCCTGTTGAGTAATTTATTAATTTATTCTGTTTCAAAAGCAACTTGATTTTCATAATTGATTAATACACATAGATAGCGAGGTGTTACAAAAATAGATCCATAGTCTCTAAAACAGAAACAGTTATATAGTGAAGACAATACAGTAATAATAACGAAGTGGCTACGGATACAGCCAACGCGCATGATCTCTAGCGCTTAGACGGACTATTTTTTTGTGTGCGCATTAGGGTTAGGAACATGGTTAGGGATAGGGATAGGGTTAGGGATAGGGATAGGGTTAGGGATAGGAGCAATATCTATAGATGGACCACGAAATCCAGCAATCGCGCATGAAAAATAGTCCGTCTAAGCGCTAGAGCGCATGCACGTTGGCTGTATCCGTAGCCACTGCGTAATAATAATACAGAAACCTAATGCTCAGAGATCTAGTTGTGTAAAGAAGTAAAGAAAAAAAAAATAGAAAGACTGTAAAATTAAGATATAATTTGAAAAATTACACTATTTTACTGAATTGGTCATCATGTCTAGTTAAAGAAAATAATTATCTCCAGTTTATGATTACCAGATAGATGGGTGGAAATCAACAAAAGCAATGCAATCACTGTAAAAACAAGAAATAATAATTAGAAATTTACATGTGGGGATGGAACAAACTAAACATGATTAATTACACGTAAATTAAGTATTATTTTTGTTACCAATTAATAATTTAAAATTAGAAAACTATGTCTAATGTCTAATGTATTTTATTAAAAAAATATCAAATTATTATTGTTTTTACTATACCTTCACAATGGTTTTTTTTTTGACATTAGAAGTAAAAAAAGATAATACTACCTGTGGAAGACATTTCAGTGATGTGAAAATGTAAACAAAACACAATTGACTGTTGTTGTTTATCTTTCTGGTTTGAGGTTAAAAAATATGGTGTTCAAGTCAGTGAAGATTAGCTATTTCAAAAACTCTCTCGACTTTTGATGAGTAAATAACTGTTAACGATCACAATGTTTGAGTTTGTAACAAGTAATTTTGAATGTAGTAAAACATTATTGTTTTTATCAATCGGCTTCACTATTCGTAAAAATACATTAACAGAAGATAACAACAATTTATTGCATGCACCACTTTAGACTTAAGTAGCACAAAAGGCGATTTATCACTTCACCTATTAAAGAAATCTATTCTCTTATTATTGCAATTCCTAAACTCAGGTTATATGTCTTAGTGTTTAACCTTTGCTAGACATCGATTTAAAGCATGTTTACTGAAAATTTTATTTACGGTCTTGTGTCCGCCATATTAAACTCTTTATACCAGAAAATGACTGACAGAATCAGTGTTAAAAGAATGAACACAATTGAGAGATAAGAGTTCAAGTACTGAAGACATAAGATAACACGTGGAATACTTTGTTAAGTCACGTGTATAGTTCAACTAATTAATAGTTGTTTAGATATGTTAAAGTAATATGTAATGCGGAAAACTGTGTTAATTATAATTAAAACTCCTGCGAAGCGTTTACTCTTTTATTTCTGAATGTTTTTGGTCTTTTAATACGACAGTTCAGTAAACATAAGAATGACAATGAAACACCAAACGCTTTATGTTATATGTGTGAGAAAGAGATAGACAGAGAGGTAAACTTAAAGAATAGAGAAGGCGATAGAGTGTAGGAATTGCAATATATATATAAATATATATATATATATATATATATATATATATATATATATATATATATATATATATATATAAAGCTAAATAAAATCTACACAAAACCTATTCCATTGGAAAATTACTGTTCGATTATCTGAACTGATTGAAATAAGTTAGATTTAGAATATGATTCTAATTACTGACTAGTATGTATATGATGCCGATGTGTAAATAACTGTAGTTATGATATTCGATTCAATAACGGATATCCTCGCATTTATATACACTCTTTTCAGTATCAGTAAAAAAAATATATATTTCAGCAAGAACTGCTACTAGTTTGCATGATGGTCCAGGAATATTAAAGCCTTTTTTTACGCCGCCAATGCCAGCATGGTAGGGTGTGTTGTACCTACCACACCAGCATTGTTGGCGGCGCTGATGCACATCTGCCATCTCTACAAAGCGGCGGGGGGGGGTGCCCGCTATCATCTGCCGGGATGGCAGAAAAAAAGGGTTATAGACTTGCCCAAACTGGCCAGACCAGCAGGGTGTGTGTACTGCTTAACGGCCAGAATGGCAAGGCAAGGGGTCAGAGGGGAGGGGGTAATGTGCCCGAAATGGCAGGCTGCGCAGGTGTACTTGAGTGGGACAGAGTGGAAGGGTGGTGTGTGCCGACCACATCCGTCACCACCGCCAGCTGTGAATACTGCGATCTCGGATAATCCTCATTGACCACAGTACCACCAACCTCGCAAGAAAGTGTTTTTTTTTTTATTTTTATTCCTAACTAGAGAACCCCAATGATCTATTCCCCGTAGATCATGGTATGTCTCTCAGACCAGGATGGAGAGTTCATACACGTATCTTGCCAATACATTAATATGATACTCTCCGCAAACTACTACTAGTTTTTTTTTTTTTTACGCCGCCATTGCCAGCATGGTAGGGTGTAGTGTGCCTACCACACCAACATTGTTGGCGGTGCTGATGCACGTCTGCCATGTCTACAGAGCGGCGGGGTGAGTGTGCCCGCTATCATCTACAGGGATGGCAGAAAGATGGGTTTTAATCCTTGCCCAAACCGGCCAGACCAGCAGGGTGTGTATACTGCCGGTCGGCCAGAATGGCAAGGAAAGGGGGTTTTCCTGCCACTCGGACAGAGGGGAGGGTGTAGTGTGCCTGTACCCTCAGCCGGAAATGGCAAGCTGCGCAGGTGTGCTTGAGTGGGACGGAGTGGAAGGGTGTTGTGTGCCGACCACATCCGTCACCACCGCCAGCTGTGAATACTGCGGTCTCGGATAGTCCTCATTGACCACAATACCACCACCCTCGCAAGTAATGGGTTTTTTTTCCTGACTAGAGAAACCCTATGATCCATCCCCCGTGGATCATGGTATGTCTCTCAGACCAGGAAGGAGAGATCACAAAATATCATACCAAAACATTTTGTGATACTCTCCGAAATAAATTTACAACTAGTTTGAATTGATGGTTAAGAAGAATTGAAGCCATCTAGTGCCTGCATTACATTTCTGTGGCCCGGTTAGAAACTTTTTGTCGCTCCTAAACAATTTGCAAATAAGTCTTTAATGTCTTAACCGTGAGTTTTAAAAATCGTCTAAATGATAACATGTATACAGAAGACAAAGAAACAATTAAATTGTGGATAAAATATAGAATGAATAAATAGACCTTAAAGACATATAACTATATAACACTGTAGTTTTAATGAGACTGGTGAAATTAACAACGTAATTATCTCCCTTGTGCTGTTCAACTTTTTAAAAATCCAATTACTTCTCCGATATATGGATGTTAATTCATTGTAAATAGTGGTTTCATCGACCTGACAGTCACAGCTGGAAACTGAAGACTATTGTCATACTGATAGTGCGCACTAACTGCATCGCCTGTGAAAGGGAAATTCCATTGATTTATTGATGGTGCTAGTGTTTGATAAAATAGTTTTGACCTAGTGAAGATGTGTAAATATAATGAAGCGCTATTTCATTTTCATTTTATATTTAAAACAGTAGCTATCAGGAACTGCATTATGCAGTATATTATCGAATGCAAAGCTGATTTCCAGGACAGTGATTCTCAAACCAAGTTTTGTTTAATGAGATCTTGTTGCTTTGACTTTACATGTTTTAAATGAAAATAAATTATCATCTAGTTCTAAGTCTTTTAAAATGAATTTGACCCAATTTTACTTTTAAAACTCATGAGTTTAGATCACAAAGCTTAGCGTATGCTCAGCTTTGACCAAGACTGTCAAGTTATAAGAATATAATGTTTATAACTGATAGGCCTTTGGCAACATTTTTAATCAGTTTCAATACGATACAGACACTTCCCCCCAAAACATACAGTCCTGTTCGATTTTTTAATCAAAATTTACATAACTTACAGATTTCATGAAATTCCAGAGAGTAGGTTATGTTGAGAACAATGGGTCTAACAAGAAATTGAAAACTGGGTAAAAACAAATCTAAAAATTTTTATATTTTAAAACTGTCCCACATTTCCGTTGACTAGTCGAAAAGGTCAACATGGCGCATTAATTTGAGAACAGCTGAACTAGACTTCGTACTAGAATGAAGGAATTGTGATTTTTTGTTATACCCTTCTGTATTATACTCCATCAGAGGCGATCATTGTGATTTTGGGGGTGGGGGTAAATAAATGTAAACACGTTTGATGACCAGATGAAATACGACACTGTGTCAACGGTAACTCTGTGATTGCATTTGGACCTTTCATCATTTGGTCGTCCCGGCTAATGGAATCAAACACTGTACAAAGTTCATCAATGTTTGATCAGTCGTTGAAACTTGATTGTTAAACTGGTCAATTTTGATGTTTTAGTGCATTAGTTGTTTTTTTTTTTCAAATGTCTAGCACTGGATATATAAAGACAAATTAAAGTCATTAGCAGTATTACTAACAGATATTTGTATTGGGAACTAGAAGTAAAAAAAATTAGACCTGAGAAATGCAGATGAATAATTCCATAAGGGCGCTCAATGTATGTGATCAAAACACAATAGTTGGTAATCTGTATACAGATAATCCTGGAGTTCTTGCGTTTTTTAGTTTTATGATGGCAGTTGTCGCCTTTTTTGCAGCTGTCAGCAACGGGGTTGTGTTTCTCGCTATGGTCAAGGCACTCATCAGAGATATTAGTAACGGACGACACCAAAAGATCAATACGTCGACCAATAGTCTGATCACCAGGCTGCTTATGTGTTCAATGACAGTGTCTGGAATAGCGGCCAGTGTGTTTTTGATGCCTTTGTCTCTGTTAGAATTCATCGATCATAGACGATTGATCTATGGATATTTACTGTGCTCACTAAATATCTATGCGGATTACTCACTATGCCTGGTGCTAAACATGCACGTATCTTTCATGGCTGTAGACACCTATATGCAGATATGTAAGCCACTGTTCTATAGGGAGCTAACTGCTAGAAGTGGATTCTACTTCGTGTCTATTGGCTGGACCGTACCTATAGCTATAATGATAACTTGGAGCTCTCTACAAGAGGAAAAGTTGGATAATTGCTCAACGAGCGTACACAGCTTCAGCAATATTGATGTTTCAACAGTTATATGTTTTATATTTGGAATTATGTTCTTGCTGACATTGTTGATGATTTGGCTGACCTATTTCTTTGTCTTACGTGCGATCATTAATTTGCAAAAACGTTTCATGGCTAACAAGAATAAATATTTCAAGACTTCTGTTAACAATTCTAAAAATAACACCCAATTAGACTATTCCTCGGATATTTCTACAGAATCAAACGTAACATCTGCAGGCGTGAACACATCGTCCAAACATATCGATACTGTATCCAAATATAAATTTCGATTGAATGTGAAGTACTTCCGCGTGGTTGGCTTGATACTAATCTGTTACACGGTTGGCTGGCTGCCTGTATGGGTGGTCTACTTGATCTATTTCACGGTCGGTCTGAGTCTTCCGGCTTGGGCTGGCAAATTTCTGGCCTGGGTGGTGTACTTCAGCTGCGCTGTAAATCCCGTGGTGTACTGTTCAAACAAAAATGTGTTGTGCGCTGTACAGCAGTTTATCTGTAAACGTTAAAGTTTTGCTGAACGCAACCAATTATTATTTGTAATGTAACTTAAAATATGCAAATCAATGTTTGTAATGCAGATATTTAGCGCTAAATCAGCAAAAAGTAAAGTTCATTTAGCCCAAACGGGACATTGGGGCCGATGAAGTGTAAAATTCATCTGTTTCTATGTGAAGAGATTGTGTGGTTAGCACAACGTCCAGCCGCCCTTACTTCCCCAACTTAAGTCAGGTACCCATTTAAAGCTTGGGGGACTTGTGGGACGACATTGCACCAAATTTCATCTGCTGAAATTCCATGGACCTCACCGAGGATCGAACCCAGAACTCTCAGGTCGACAGTAGAGTATCTACACCACTCGGTCATACGTCCCACAGCGATAACAGTATTCTATCCTTAATATGTTTTTTTATGGGGGGGGGAGCCTGGAGGAGGGACGGCGCTTGAAGCAACGGCACTGGATAGGTTTCTCGGCCCCCCTCTCTGTATTGCGGGCCCCAGTAAGGTCATTAAATTTTGGCCTGCTTACATTTTACCAAGGTCACTTAGGACGACCTTTTTTTCACATAATATTAATAAACCATAGCGCTAAATGGTTACATAAATTTATGAAGCTTCATGAAAGAAAAATCACTTGAGATGTAATATTTCCATTTAAAAGGTCAATGTCGGTTAATTATTTCCATTCAATTAGTATTTGTTAATCAATCCCCAAAATTATTTTTGTTTTGTTTTTTTCTAGTGATTAATCTCACTTTTTATTTAGTCTGTAGGAAGAATTAATTTTGAATACTTGTAATGTCATTAAACTATAATTGGGATAATTCTCAATAATAAATTCTTATAAAAATGTTCAGTTATTGGTGCATGAAGCAATTTGAAGATATATTTTTCAATATTCATTGATGTATTGGTTTTTATTAGGTTTTTATTTCAACCTTCAAATGGGTTCTAATAATGATTAAAAAAAAAAGAATGTAAGTGACATCAATGTGCGGTGAAGCTTCTGACAGAAATAAACATGGATATTTAGACAATTCAACCTAAATGTATACATCAAATAAAACACAAATTTTAATAATCAATTTTAGTCAACTACAGCTTTGGTAAGAGCTAAGATAAGTGAATTACTCGAATGCAACAAATGCATTTTTTAAAATAATCATTACAATTTTTTCATTAAGCTTGTGATATTATGAAAATAATGACTCATAGGCGTAGATGTCATAAACTCCACTGAAGTCGTCTGCGCCGATGGGGAAGGGATTGGCTCCATTCCTGTCGAGGCGCATGATTTTCCTACAGAAAATATAATTTAAAAAGTCGTAAAATATATGAAGGGAACTTTCGTCAACTAGTATTGGTAAACATTTTAATACATTCTGTTGACCAGAGATATAATTTTTTTCTTTATTGATGAGTTAAAAAATGAAATTTTTTTAACTATCAGTCTGTTATAAATTGAAGTTATATTTAAACAAATACATAAAACTTTATTACCTTACATATATAGATAAATTACTATGGTTGTATCCAAAGTATATTGTTTGTATTACAGTCGCATAAAAATACCTTTTATTCTAATAATAATGAATACAAAAAAGTATGAAAATGTGTTTACCTTTTGTTTAAATCTGTATAAAAGATGTACTTGGAACTGATGCTCACACCCTGTAGCTGGGCGAGAATGTCGGTGTATAAAACCGTCCTACCTCCTCCAGTGGCAACGGCGGACTCTATTGAATTCACTCCAGAATTACAGTATTACACAAGGTTGGCTGATTAAAGAAGAGAACATGTTATTATTATTTGTTGCAATCAGGTCTAAAATGACCATTAATTGTCTTCTAGACAAATTTAAATTAGTATTTCTTTCAATTCACCAAATACAAGCTCAATTTAAAGTCAACTGTAACATCCTATACTGAGCACCTGTGTCAGATGAAGTAGTGTTCATCTGTTTCTGTAGCCACGACTATTCTATGAGACTAGCTGTACGCTGCAAAACCTTTGCATAGAGTTATATCCCCTTAGGCTTAATCGGTAGGCTAGGTTTTTTTTGTTTCGGATAGATCCGAAATTTTCATGATTGTATTTTAAACTGGAATACTGTTGTATTAATATTCTTTAATTTCGATTTAAGGCAAAACCCACACCGCTATTATTTATATAGATTGTGTGTGGGTAAGGACAACGCCCAGCCGTCTTTACTTCCCCCTCCCAAAAAATGGTACGTGTACATTTGTAAGCTGGGTGGACATAGGGGTAGGCGGGGCATCAATTGGATTTGAGAAAAGTCTGTGCACTTGCGGGGTCATTAAGGTTAGCAGTCTAGTCACTCAGTCCATAGCTTACTAGTGGTTTATGTTTTATTCTAAACTCAAGGTAATACCCGGCGTTAGCCGGAAAATCAAATTGTCATGTGTCACTCTCTCTCCTTCGCCCAAATCGGTTTAATGCGCATGTCCCACCGAATCGCTTATTATATTTACTTTAACAATGCTATTAAAGTCAGTAAATAGAAGAACAAGCACCATTATATAGTCAGAGAGAGTTCTCAAAAGAATATATATTGCTTAAATGCACCGAGAACCAATGACAAACATCTTCATTTCTAATACATAAAAGTACCTTCTCTTTTGTCAGCTACATTAGTACAAAAGTGTTTAGTTAGAAATGAAAGGGGAAAAAATCATTTTACTTATTTTTTTTTATTTGTTTCCTTTCAACAATGCCTATAAATAGCTCAATACATGTAATATGTGTTGTGTTAAACAATGGCAATTGAACTATTTTTATCAAATCTTTTCCGATTTATTCTTTTTTAGTAGGTTTCAAAAACGAACAGCTTAATACAAGTAAACTTAGTTTTAAATATGGATTCAGACTGATTTATAGTAGAAATAATGTTGATCTACTGACAAACGCTTCTCTTTTAGAGTGCCCGGAATACAATATATCAATTAAGCAATGTGTCAGTCTTAGTTTTGTAGGAAAAGTAAAGTTCCATTAAACCTTAAAGGGCTCATCGGGCAGATGAAGTGTAGAATTGATCTCTTTCAGCATCTTCGGCATATAATGGGATTGTGTGGTTAGCGCCCAGCCGCAAGATGTACTCATGTAAAGCTGTGTGGATTATGTGGTTAGCGCCCAGCGGCAAGATGTACTCATGTGAAGATGTGTGGATTGTGTGGTTAGCGCCCAGCGGCAAGATGTACTCATGTAAAAATGTGTGGATTGTGTGGTTATCGCCCAGCATCAAGATGTACTCATGTAAAGCTGTGTGGATTGTGTGGTTAGCGCCAAGCGGCAAGATTTACTCATGTAAAGATGTGTGGATTGTGTGGTTAGCGCCCAGCCGCAAGATGTACTTATGTAAAGCTGTGTGGACATTGGTACTTTCATCAGGACCTGCGAAAAATCCCAAGGTTCTCATTGAGGAATAAACCCGGACCCTCTGGTCTAGAGTCGAGCACTCCACACCACACGACCGACCCTCAACGTGTGTAGGGGGGGGTGCGAAAGCAATGCACTAGTATGTATAGCTAACATTTTAAAAAAACATATAAAAACAAGTAACGGGGGAAACTATTTTCCGTATTCTGAATTTGTTTAGCTCCCCCCTTCCCTCATTCCCCCTTAAAACAAGTAATCATTCAACAGTTGAATATTACAGCTTGTGAAAAAAAATGCAGTCTCTTTCTTCACTACAGCGACAGCAAAAATTATAAACCGTAAAAATTACTACGATTTTTAAAGCTACCTTTGGGGTCAACTGCAATGCCCCTGGGGTCCTTCAGCCCAGTGTTGAGTATTACTTGCAAGTTAGCTCCGTCATGATCAGCCCTCATAATCCTAGGTGACGCTCCTCCCTCTGTCCAATAGACTATTCTGTAAATATATATATATATATATTAGGGTGCTACTCAAAAAAAATTTCTGAGTTTTTAACCTGCCATCCCCAAAATGTGTTAGTAATGTTACCAGAATAAAATTGACAAAATTTGAATGTATTCTGATAATATTTATTGGTAGCTCAACAGTGTCAAAGTTTTGCAATAATCCTGCTGTAACACACAAAAATCAAAAGTTATTTGAAGACACATATCGCTGTAAAAGAGAACAAACAACTGTTTTGTACATAGCAACAGAATACTTACTTTCAGAACCTTCAGCTAATAAACAAAAAGTGTCAATTCAACATAGTTCAGATTGAAAGATCACTATTCACTAATTACATGTCTTCAAGTCCAAGTAGTGATATTCTAGCTGCGGCTGGGACAGTTAGGTTGGACTTGTTAACATTAGGAAAGTTACGACGGTGTTTCTCTACTACTTGCAACAAAAACTGTTTCTGTTTCTCTTGATTGGTTAGTATTCCATTGATTGCTTGACTCAGGGCTACTCCACGCTTGGCTGCATCATTGACGACTTTCTAACTCGCAACTTTCTTCTGGCCAACAATGTAGTTGTTATAAGTAGCCCATGCAATATAATCTACAACCATTTAACTTGCATACATAATTTTGTTAATTGAGCCCCAATATTCACGAAATCTCTTGAATAACTTGATATTTGGTCCACTAGACGGACCAATCAGTGAATCAAACACCTTTGCCACAATAAGTTCCATTATGTGGCGCCTGCCCGCTAAGCTGATCGATTCTCTGCCAAGTTTCTTCTCCAGAAGAATGCAGGCACCTGCTTTTATGCCAGTGTTACTAGCCGTAGTGTCGAAACACATGAACTTGATGTTATCAGCAATGTTCCATTATTGAATAAGATTAAACAGGGCAGTTGCCTCGGCCTCTGCAGTTCCATTTGGCAATTTCGGTACTCCCAGCAACTTCATTGATCCATCACCGGATACCAGAACAGCAAGACGATTAATTAACTCTTTGGATGTTAATGCAGACAACAATTTTCCATCCCAGTACGCAGTTAATGGGCTGTTTGGATGAAACGATGCATGAATCTCTGTAGCTGCTGCTTCACGATGTTTACATCGACTATGTCTGACTGATTCCATGTTAATCGCCAGGGCTGCAGTACTGTGGCCAAGTGATTCTGCTGCTACTGCAATTATGTAAACTTCGTTCTTGTCACTGATTTTATTTCTGTCAAATGCAGCTGCCAAACCTGGACTCAAAATATTGGTGGATCAGACGATCCTCACTGGTTTAGTAGACACTTCAGGTGGTTAGGGAAGTTCACCAGGATCACAACCATCGGTGCTCTTAGCCTCTGTGTCACTGTCATAGCTGGCACTAAACTCAATCTTCTTTACCTCATGTTGAATCCGCTTAGCATCGTTTTCCTTACGATATTCTTGCTCTAAGCGTCTTTTATGAGACATTTGTTCTTTCCGAGTTGGTACCATATCCACTGGACCCATGCAACCACGCCTCAGTTTCTCCCTTTGTGCTTCAAGAAATTTTATGTCTTCATGTACCTGCATCTTAGTTAAAGCTTCAGCATGTGCAACATCAAACAAATCAGTCAAACATTTAGTAAATTGGTGCTCCTTCTCCTTCTGAGTATCTGTTCTGCGGGATTCATTTTTTTCTTATTCCAATCCATGCTGAATGGAGATCCTTTATCTTGGCAATTATGTGGGATTCTTTGCTAACTGGAATGCGTGCCTTATGCAAGAACTGAAAAACTTCTTTCATTGTCACTGTGGCACTAGCAGTAATATATATTGCATTGACATGAAAATATAAATAAGGAACAGAAATTATATAAAAAAGTAACAGAAATTGCCTCCGGTTTGCCTTGTATGTCAAATACAGGCATTTTTGCATATAATATAAAACTTCGAGTCCATTGAGCTATCTTTAAATATCACTGTATCTTCATGAAACTTGGTAAAAGTACTTAACATAACAAAAGGAAAAAAAAAAAGGAGGTGGGACAATGAAACTTAAAATAAAAATGTTTCCTATTACATGGAGTGTTACCCTAATATATATATATATATATATATGTAATGCTTCTATACTACGTCCAATAGACTATTTTCAGTCAGGTACATAACTAAAGTTAATGGGGAAAAAAATTCACCAGCACCTGGAGAAACTTTCTTAGTATTCTTATTACTCTTAAAATTATTTCAGTACTTCTGTGCAATACATCAACATTTTAAAGTCAAAATTAGTTTGTTAACTACTGGCGTAAAAAAA
>JAGDYQ010000041.1:1506343-1588077 GCA_021962125.1 Bulinus truncatus
CTGCCCCTACCTTCTAGCCCAGTCGGTGTGATAGATGCCTGCCCTTTCGAACACGTCAATGCTGTAGAAATGCGCACCGTTGTCTCTAAGAATATCAACATCTATTACACCGGACAGATCGCAGCTCTCAATCTTTCCCCAGACTCCCGTCAACAAAGTACAACCTGTTGTCTACATTAAAATAAGAAAATGTGTTTTATGAATAGCCTATATATATATATATATAAAGAGCGAAGATTATTTTCATATCTGCGTCCATTGTAATATATAACTTCTGGTACATTTGACAACCAATAAAGATACACTCGCTATCTGTGTCCATTATTATAGATACATTTGACAGACTACAAAGATTCCCTCGCTATATGTATACATTACACAGATACATTTTATTGGAACTACAAAAGTACACTCGCTATCTGTGCCCATTGTTATAGATACCTTTAGCAGACTACAAGGGTACACTCGCTATCTGTGCCCATTGTTATACATTACATTTGACAGACTACAAAGGGTACACTCGCTATCTGTGCCCATTGTTATAGATACATTTGACAGACTACAAAGGTACACTCGCTATCTGTGCCCATTGTTATCGATCTCTTTGACAGACTACAAAATTTTATCTTCATCTGTGCCCATTGTTATAGATACATTTGACAGACTACAAGGGTACTCTCGCCATATGCAGCCATTCCATGCCATAGCCTACAGACTAAAAAGAATACCCCCACTATCTGAGTCAATAGCAATAAGAGTTTAGTTTACTTAATGTCAGTGTTCAAATCAATAATTGTCTATCTGTGCCGTCGTAACTGGCCAAATTCAATCTTTGGGTTCTCTCCCCAGTCAGTCCAGTAGATCTTTCCCCAGAATAAGCATGTTCAGTGGGGGTCATTGTTGATTTACTTGCTGGGGACTAAAAACTATTTTCGAGGAAAGATACTGTTGAATAAACGTTTATCTTTTTTTCTCAAATTCTGTTTTAGTTACCGTGATCCCCCACAAAACTGCTGATGAAGATCTACTGGAGCAAGAAAATTGACCAGTTAGGTTGTAGAAATCTAAATACCAAGCTTGATCAACGCAGCCCAATACAAAGCCTCACTAATTCAGAATCTACTGAGCAAAAGATGAAATGGCAGGTCAAGATTCATAGAAAATGTAAACATAGCTTATTCTTTATACTTCGCCTACTTCATAAGTAGCATTCATTGTAGCATGACATTTGACCAGAAAAGACTAAAAATAAGCAATCTTGATGAACACCCCAAAGCACAAACTGTAGTAACGTCCACTGGAGTAGGACAGTTTGCCAAAAACTGTACAAAGAAATAAAAACATAGCTTTAGTAAGCTTTATTAATACAAAACTGTAGTAGAAGATCCGAAGATTCCGTAAGTTTACAAAAGAAATTACAAGCATCAACGCGGCTTGGTAAAAATGGCCCAAAACAAAACTATAGTAGAATTTACTGGAATTAGACGAATGGCTGAAAATGTTGTTCAAAAACGCCTTATACTTTAGATTAATGCAGCCAAACACTAAACTGTACTAGCATCTACTGGAGAAAGACCATTGACCAGAAGAAATGCTGTAAAATGTAAAACATAGCTTATTAAAATTAGCCCGGCAAACTGTAATAATCACAGCAGCCAGACTACTGACCAGAAAGTTTGGATAAAATGTAAACAGAACGTAGTAGACATATTATTCAAATCTGTAGTAGAATCTACAGAACAAGACGATTGACCGTTAAAGTTTGTGGAAAATGTAAACATAACGCTTAATACAAAACTGTAGTAGCGTTCATTGTAGCACGACATTTGACAAAAAAAGTTTAAATATAAACATAGCTTTAGTAAACATAGCCCAATACAAACCTGTAGTAGTATCCACTGAGAGCTCGTTGTGAAAGGTTTACAAAAATATAAACATAGCTTAGTAAAAATAGCCCAAAACAAAACTGCAGTTGAATTTACTGGAGCAAGACGAATGGCTTCCCATCTTGTTTCAAAAATGCCATAATACTTTAGTTAATGTAACAACCAATACTAGCTACTTTTCATACGTCCACTGGACCAGAAGGTTGTACAAAGTATTAATCTGGCATATTAAAATTAGCCCAATACAAAACTGTAGTAGTGTCCACTGGGCAAGAACAAGGTGACCAGAAAAAGTTGGACTAATCACCAAATAAAACAAGTAAACATATACCAATACAAAACTGTAACAAAGATCTGCACAGAGCAAGACGATTGACCAGAAAGATTTATAATGCAAACATAGCTTTGTGTAAATAGCCCAATTCAAAAATGTGCGTCCACAGACCAAGACGATTGAAAGAAAGTTTGGACAAAAATGTAAACATAGCTCAGTTAATGTAGTCCAATACAAACTGTAGTCAAGTCCACTGGAACAAGATAATTGACCAAGAAAGGTTATAAAAAATGTAAACATAGCTTATTAAACATAGCCTAATACAAAACTGTAGTAAATCCCTCTAACAAGGACAAATTGACCAAAATACTTCTTACAAAAATAAATCTTTACTTTTATTTTACAAAAATAACATACAAAACTGGCCGAATACACTGGAGCACGACGATTGACCAGAAATATTGTACAAATTGTAAAACATAGCTTAGTAAACTTAGCCCAATACATTCTATAAAGTTTACTGGAGGCAATTTGATTAATTTCAAGGATTTACAATATGTTATTATAGCTTAGTTAAAAATATACTTCATCCATAAATCTGTAGTAGCGTCCACTTGGTCAGTTGATTCCATAAATTTGTACAAAATGTAAACAAGCACCAACATAAAGCTAA
Source organism: Bulinus truncatus (assembly GCA_021962125.1). Classification (NCBI taxonomy): domain Eukaryota; kingdom Metazoa; phylum Mollusca; class Gastropoda; family Planorbidae; genus Bulinus; species Bulinus truncatus. Next base: position 1,509,177 of record JAGDYQ010000041.1, read on the forward strand.
CACATCTGTGTTGAAATTGTATAAAACAATTTTTTAATGCTCTCAGAATTTTTTATTTGGTTAATAAAACTAAAGTCTCAAAGAACCGAAAAAGAAAATAACAATGCCTTCAAATCACTCTAAATTTTTTGTTAAAAATTATATAAATTAATTCGTTACCAAGAGCTAGATATGTTTACAAATCATCGATCTGGCATATTCATCGTAATTTCTTTCTAAAACTTTTATATACAACCAACAAGTGGTTACGGCACCAGCCAGCACTTATTTATATTAGGGTAAAGATATAAACTTGGTGCCCGTATTTTTTCCGGGTAACAGCCCTTCTCATTGAATTAGGAATAGTTGGATTAAAGGGTTAGGGATAGGGTTTAGGATAGGGTTATGGTTTGGGTCATGGTTTTGGGATAAGGGTTAGGGTGTGGAGCAATATCTATGGCTGGTACCCGGAAAAAAAATACGGATCTGTCTGTGGACAGAACCGTAACCACTCAATAAAAAAAAAATGTTACGCCCACTAGTAGTAACACAAATTAGTACTACTTCTAAATACTATACGGAGTGTAAAGAGCGTGTGTGTGTGGTTTGGGGGGGTGTAGGCCCTTTACTGGGAGATAAATCTTTCTCTGCTAACTGGCATTTCATTTTACATTAGATGCTGGCGATTATAAACAAGGATTAGAATAAGTGCAAATGAAGAGGGGAGACTATTGTTAAAATTGGTAGGCACTGCTTTACTTTCTGGATCTGAGTAATCCCCCTTGAATAGTCCAAATCCAGACGTGATGACGTCTTGAAAGTTGCTGCCGTCCAAGTTGAGGTGCTTCATTGTAGCGTTCCGGCCGTCGTCTGTGAAGAACAAAAAGTCTGTTGATGGGATCCACTTTCAGTTTATGGTCTGGAATCTGAAACAAAAATAAAAAATAATGAAATTTTATAAATCGATAAAATATTTGTATGTTTTATTTTCTATAAATTCTATTTATTAAATATTAAATAGGTGTTTAGTATTTTCTGAATTTCCATTTTAATGTCATCATTACAGGAAGGATATCCGGCTCATTACAAATATTACATGGAATGTAGTATAATTGGTTAGCTACTCTTGATTTCGTAGATAAAAATTAAATATATAGAACTGCATCAATTTTACATTCTCTACATAAGTATTTTGCGATTTGTGGATTTTGGGCTCCCAACGACCATCCTCATGGCCTTATGGGGCAGAAGGTGAGAAGACAATCATCTTCTGTTTTACCAAAAAAGCCTTGCCCAAATTTGGGAATCACCGGTTTAAAATCCTCTTTCATTAAAGTTCCTGAATTTAGATTACTTTGATAGCTTATGTCATTGGCGTGTATTCTAATTTTTGTATTAACCGACCAATAAATAGGTTATGATGGGGGAAACTGCATTGGAAACGTCTCTATAATGACCCGTGGTCGCTGCCCAGCTCCGGCCGCCCACAAAGGCTAAAGGGACCCCATAGCTAGGAATTATTCAGCATAACCTTCAATGACTTAATGTCTGAGAGTCACTGGCGTATGCTCTATTGAATGCGAATGATTATTACAAGACTTGAAAAATTTTTCAATGGAAGGCCTTATTAGCATTTATTCATAAGGCCCCGAAAATAGCCTAGCTATTAATACTTCAATGTAAATTTCTTCCCCCCAAACTGAATGCTAATATTTGCCTTGGTCTCCCACCGGCCATGTCTTCAACGGCGATGTCTGTACTCCATTGTTGCAATCTGAGAATACATTTGGAATGTTTACAAACTTTCTTTGTTTGCATGGAATGTTGCGATGATGTATTTTCAGGGTAGATGGTGTTTAGATTGTTACACTTGATCGAAGTTCTAGGAAATTGTTTTAGTCACTAGTGACAGGGGCCACATCAAAATGAGTGGGAGATTATCCCGACCGCTGCCCAAAACGGACTGAGTAAATCCGTCACACGTGAATTAATTATCTTATGCCGCCCGCTAACGTTTATTAACGGACTTTAAATGCATATCGTCTGCAATAGAAGGAATTGTATTTTTACTATCATCAGACCGCAAGTTTATTAACGGACTTTCAGTAAATCCGTCTGCGATAGAAGGAATTATGTTTATCATCAGACCGTAAGTTTTATGCGTGGACTTTGAGTAAATCCGTCTGCGATAGAAGGAATTATCTTCTATCATCGATTACAGTTTTATTAACGAACTTTTGCGTAAATCCGTCTGCGATAGAAGGAATTCATCTTTATCATCAAGGCCATAAGTTTAATTAACGGACTTTAAGTAATCGTCTCGATTGAAGGTTCTATCTCTATTATCGGAATATAAGTTCATTAACAATAATAAAACACTATGGTAAAGCTAACACCACAGCTGGTATGGTTAACTTTATCTTTACCACCAAACCATAACATTACACTGACTCACCTTTGACTCAGCTGTTTGAAGGCTTGTGATGTCGCACCATCAAACCACATAGAGTGATAACATTACCAACCACCACTTGACCTAACTTCTTTAGTTGCAATCTCCCCATTAAACCTCATAGAGTCATAACATTACACTGACTCTACTTTATTCAGCTATTTAAAGGGTTTGTGATGTCTTTACCACCAAACCACAATGAGTCATAACATTACACTGACTCACCTTGACCAACTGTTTCAGGTTTGTGATGTCTGCTGTCACAAACCTCATACTGTTGACCCCTTTCTTTGAAAGTCTGGTCTGCAAAATATATCCTTTCACTGGAATGGTCAAGAATCCAAATGGCCCTGGGTTGAGACCCCAACGACTGGTAAGCAGGTGAAGGACTGTGTCCGTAAGGTCCATTCTAACATGTTTCTGGTTGGCTGAATCAGCAAATGAATAGCGCCATCTTGTGGCGAGGCACATGAATGAAATACATCGTCAGTAGTTTATTAACCATAAGTAGGTAGTAAATCTTAAAATACCACATCAAAAATCTGAGTTCTAAGCATTGAATACAAACTACACTCAGTTATTATACACTTTAATATAGAATGAAATAGTTATGCAATCTGCCTGGAACAATCTTCAATGATAGAGAGAGAAAGAGAGAGTGGAGGCGAGAATTAAAGAGAGTGTTCGAAAAGAAGATAGAGTGAGAGAGCGTGTAGAGAGAGAAGGTGAAGGAAAGCGAGAGAAACTGTGGGAGCGAGTGTGTGTGAGAGAGAGTGGGAGACTGTGAGAGTAAATGTTTGAAAAAAGAAGAAATTAACTAGTGTGTGAGAGAGAGTGGGTTAGAGGAAAGAAAATTTGGAGGAAGTAGGGTTAAGTCCAAAGGAAAGGAAAGGGTAAGAAGTTAGAGATGAAGAAGAAGAGTGTGATAAGTGGAGAGAGAAAGGTGTGTGAGAGAAAAAAATCACAAAGAAAGTTGATAGAGTGGGAGAGAGAGTGTTAGTAAGTTAGATAGAGTTTATTAGGGAGAGATTTTTGTAGTTGGAGAGGGAGATAGAGATTCAGAGTTAGTATTGAGAGATAGATAAAGTGATAGTGAGTGATAGACTTCTTGACAGTGAGTGAGAGAGAGACCCTGAAAAAGATTATGATAATATTAGGTTGACTGAATTAAAGTCTAGGTGTTGAGAGAGACAGAGACCTTGAGAGCAAGATTGTGAGAGAGAGTGGTAAATAAGAGAGATGGAGAGAGAGTGAGAGAGTGAGTGAAAATTAAACTTACCTGAAGAACAAATAGCCCACCCCTATATTTTTCTGCTCACGTTGCGCATCTCCCACGCTCCGTGAGCGCACTGAATTTGACTGGACTCTGTCCCCTGCACTCAAACTGATCCCTCCATATTTTGGACTGGTCCGGTTAGTGACGCTCCCGGTCGCGGCAACCCGGCGCCGTCCGCAAATTTGATGAGAACAGAAGAACATGAGACACAGCACACCCCTTTTGTTGAGACAATTTTGATAATTCAGCAGCAGTATACCGGACTACCTGACCTGAGTCAGCACCAGGTTAACCGTTGAAGTGGGGGGAGGAGGAACCTTTAGCAAAAGGGTAACCTTACCATGGATCATCGAGTAATATTTTCCCTAGAACAGCAAAAAAATCGTCGAGGATTTTTTCAACTGATTGAAATAATTTAGATTTAACCCTGAGTCCGAATATCACATCGATTTTTGCTCGGTCAGGTCAACTTTTTGAGATACTAGTCATATACCTACCTGACGAGCTATACGCATTCTAATATCAGGGTTTTTGGTTCAATAATTTTCTAAATTAGCTGCGCCATGATATTCATAGCAAAATAATCACAATTATAAAAACAGAATAGGCCTATGTTGCCTTCACAAATAATTAATCTGGATTTTCACTTAATTCCCAACCATCATCACTTGATTAGACTACAGCCTCCAGTACTAACCTTCCGTCATCTGCCCGTCAGTAAGCTGCTCACTGAAGAATGCATTTCTGCACCATCGTTCAGAGGATATTTCCGTGCTTGGACTAAGAGCATCGAAATTAGTCTAATACAGCTGGAAAAACCCGGACTACTTTCAAAAATATTTTATGTCAGTGAAATGGTGTGGGGACACTTGGCTCACGCACACCACCATTTGTATCGATGGACATATGCAAAGACTGACCCTGTATATCCCAACTATGTTACAGCATCACTCTGGCGTCATAGGGCGTCCAGTCATCATCGCAAACAGCTCCCCAAATGCCGTTGTAAAACACCTCCACTGTCCCTTCATTATGGTGTTTTTCCTCCCAGCAACCTAACGCAGATTTCACCCAGACTTGGTGGGATCGTAGCTGGACCAGCTAACCGAAAAACAAAAATGACAAAGTTCAGAAGTCTTTGAACCAAACCCAACTCAACCCAACCAAACCCAATCAATCTGTTATTGTCTCCAGTGTCGTTCTTATGCCTTCATGCAGCCCCAGGGCAGATACTTTGAGAATTTCTGAATACCATTTATTCATCTGTCCAGGATTATACTTTGCGATTTTCGAATCCTTTTCCACATATCGGAACAATACTTTGAAAATAGTTGGAGGAGGCCCTTTTCACATATCGCGTTACTTCGAAGCATTAGATTTGATGAAAATGTTTACTATCAAGCGGGGGCTTATGATATTTTCCCCCTAGAGATTGACCTAGTTTCCCCATTCCTATATGAAGGTCTTTGACTGTGAAGTGACCTATTACAATCGTTGAAACTCAAGGTTTAATTTACATTGGTATACCATTGTTTTTTCAGAATAAGTATCCCAAACTGATGCTTCCCAGTGTTTGCATGAGCTCATGTTTAATGAAAGAGCAGATACAACGACAATAGAAAGAGGGCAATCAATAAACAACATTGAACCAGCCTGGAAATTCACACAGTGGAAGATTGCACAGCGCATCTGTACAGCATTCTTTACCTGCGGCGTCTCTTTTGGCGAAGCTGTGGGGGTTCACTTCGTAGGCGTATCTCTCGTTCCGGTTTGTTTACTTACGGTAGATCTCTTTTTACTAACAATGATATCGTTGTTGACTATAGATGCAGAACACAGCTATCTAATTTGGAGTGAGGTCTAAGTGAAATCCTTATGTGAGTTATTGTTACTGTATTATTATGCACAGTGCAATGCAGGCCAATGTAATCAACTAGTGAAGTCAATGCAAATCTTAATACAATCAGCTTAATGAAGGTAATATAATCATCTCTTGAACACAGTATCATTAATAGGGTTAAAACATTAAAATCATCTAGTGGAATACAATACACCCAAATAGTAAAGAAAATACAATAATCTAGTAAAGACAATAAAATCAAACATTGAAGACAATACAATAATCTAGTGAAGACAATACAATAATCTAGTGAAGACAATACAATAATCTAGTGAAGACAATACAATCAAACAATGAAGACAATACAGTGTCAAGGGCCCCCTTGCGGGGGTCCCTGCGGTCGTTGTCCTATTGGGTATGTCACCTACTGAGTTCTGGCCAGCATTTATATTTGTGACAGCCACGTGGTTCAACAGGTTGCCACACTTAACTAAATGAGCAAAGAGGCTTAACAGTGAATACGCTACAACACATATATTATTCACATTAGAAAAAAAGGAATGCAATCTTAGCGTGTCCTAAAAGGACAGTAGCGTTACCGCTACTGCAAACAATATAGCACATACATCAGAATTAGAATAGTCACATAGTGTGGATAGTTCTCATAAGAACTCAGGTCTGCGGTGGTCGAACGTCTAGGTTCTGCCACACTAACAGCCTGGTTCCCACCCCAGCTGGAACTTGAGTTCGACCTCTCTCCTCGACTGCCCGATGCTCCTCTACGACTGACCACGAAACTGACTAAATAATCCTAACTAACTAAAAGTCCCGCGACGCGTATCGGATCTCCACCTGCATGCGTGTCGAGACTTCGCAGTGACCGTGTACGTCACAACGATCACGCGTGATCAGTGGCGCCTTCAAGCGTGGGGGATAAAGAAAAAGAGCCCATCCCTCTCACGCTTGAATATGCCAAGGAGAGCGGGTTATCTCCCATACAGACATTCCCTTCCCAGGTGACAACATGATAAGTGGGTATCTAGACGGACCGACCACAGTGAAAAACAAAACCTGGGAAGAAGAAAGCCTATGTCTATCCTATGTATTTATCTTATCTCACACTCGGGTGATGAATAGCAGGGTAGGGCTTGGACTTGTTTTCATCCATTAATCCACGGAATGTGACATACAGTATATAGTGAATACCAATACAGTTATCTCAATGAAGAACAATGACAGTAATCATACCGAAAAACAAATACCCAGTTCCATATAGTGAAGACAATAAAATTATCTAATCGAAGACAATGTGGTTCTATAGTTGAGACCTTACAATCATCTAGTGGATACAATACAATCATCTAGTGAAGATAATACAAACATCTAGTGAAGAACCATCTAACCATCTAGTGAAGACGGTCTTCTAAACAAGTTATGAAAATACTAATTCATCTAGTTGAAGATAATACGATCATCTAAGTAAAGACCAATACAATCATCTAATGAAGCCGATTTACTTACGTCTCTATCCATACAACCCATATATTGTAATACACCCCATGACTTCCCAGCTGTATTCTTTCTGTGTAACATTGCTGAAATGAAAATACTTATCATTAGAAACAATTTCTTTACTCGTATCATCAGTGACAGAGTCTATGAGTAGCCGCGAAGACATCAATATAGGTCTCGAGGACATCCAAAATGGCCCCGAGAATATCGATTTAGGCCACGAAAACATCGTTATAAGCCACGAGAATATCAATATAGGCCACGGGGGCATCAATATAGGCCACGAAAATATCAATATAGACCACGAGGACATCAATGAAAGCAAAAAAAGGCATCATTATTGGGACCACGAGGACATCAATATAGGCCACGAGAATATCAATATAGATCACGAGGCCATCAATATAAGAACCACGAAGACATCATTATAGGCCACGAGGACATCAATATAGGCCACGAGGACATCAATATAAGCCACGAAGACATCCATTATAGGCCACGAGGACATCAATATAGGCCACCAGGATCAATATAGTCCACGAGGACATCAATATAGGCCACGTGAACATCATTATAGGCCACGAGGACATCCATGCTCGGTCTGAGGACATCGCTGTAGGCCACGAGGATCAATATAGTCCACGAGAACATCAATATAGGTCACGAGGACATCATTATAGGCCACGAGGATCAATACTGGCCACAGAACATCAATATAGGCCACGAGAACATCAATATGGTCCACGAGAACATCAATATAGGTCACAAGGACATCATTATAGGCCACGAGGACATCAATATAGGCCACGAGGACATCAATATAGGCCAGGTACATTAAGATGGCCCTAAGTTCCACTATGTGAGCTATGAAGCCTATGAGGAATTCCCTCTGAGAAATTTTTTCGCACTAAAATGGTCGCTTTCTCCGACCTCTCTATTCAATCGTTAGGGACCAATGCTGAATGGCGTGTGTAACCCATCAAAACACAATGGTGGCTTTCACTTGCCAAAATCAGGACAGTGAAAGGGATTTTAAAAAAAAATGTCCAAATTCTTTAAATGTTCACAATTTGGTAATATTTTTTTAAAAAAAGGTTGCGACCGACCTAAGTGCTTACTTGAAAAACCATAATGTATATATATACATACATATATATATGTATGTGTGTGTGTGTGTGATGTGTGTGTGAGGTCCTTATAAAGGCTCAGATGAAATCTCTTATTTCCTACATATCACAATACAACGGTTTTAGCAGTGCTCTACTGTCCTATGGCCATGGAGGCACCACGGGAGATATACAGCCGGGACTATAATAATGCCCCTGAAAAAATCCATTGGTCTTCACCGGAATCGAACCTGGGACCCTCAGGGTCCAACAGTCTTACCTTCACCACACGACCCCTAATAAGGCTCCTTAAAACAGTCAATGTTTACCACTGGACCTCTGTCCACTCACCTGTAAAAATCCACAGTACCCCTGCTGTTTACTTAACTGGGGGTCGGCAATTCCGTTACACAAGTAACACTCGTGCCCAGCCTCTGAAAATTCAAATGGTAAAACATTTACAAAAATCACGGGTAGCCCCTCAAAAGAGGCTTAGAGGCTGCGAACAATACTTCACTCCCAAATGCATGTGTTTACATATTATTGTAGATCTTACTTGGTTACATGGTTCACACGTTTTAATACTTTTTTACATTTACTTTTATTTATTTTTTTGTTGCTGTTAAATTCGAGAAAGTTGTTAAGGAATGCAGGGGCGTGGTGAGGGGAGGGGGCTGCCCGTCCCGGGCGCAACTCAGAAAAGGGCGCCTAATGGTATATTATTATATATGGTTTTCAAGTGGGAGGGGCGCTAAAAGGTAGTGTGCCCGGACGCGAGTTAAGCTCACTAAGCCACTGGTGTAAAAAATGGCTCCTGTTGAGTAATTTATTAATGGGCCGCATAATCCCTGGTTTTGGCCATGCATATCCAATCTATAGAGACACTGGCGTCATTTTCTTCAGTTTCAAAAGCAACTTGATTTTCATAATTGATTAATACACATAGATAGCGAGGTGTTACAAAAATCTCAATCCATAGTCTCTAAAATAGAAACAGTTATAAGTGAAGACAATACAGTAATAATGAACAGAAACATAATGCTCAGAGACCTAGTGGTGTACAAAGAGTAAAGAGAAAAAAGAGAGAAGGCTGCCAAATTAAAATCTTGGTACAAAAATTACACTATTTTACTTAATTGGTCATTATGTCTGGTCAAAGGGAAATAATTATATCCAGTTTATAATTACCAGATAGATGGGTGGAAATTGACAAAAGTAATGCAATCGCATGTAATACAAAAAGTAATAAATTCGCAGAAATTTGCATGTGGGGATGGAACAAACTAAAAATGATTTATTACACGTAAATCCAGAAGTATTATTCTTTATTCACCAATTAATAATTTAAAATTAAAAGAAAAAATATCTCTAAATAATAATGCTATTTTTATAAAAAAAAAATACTCAAATTATTATTTTTTTACTTATACCTTCACAAAGTTTTTTTTTGACATTAGAAGTAAAAAAAAAGATAATACTCCCTATGGAAAACAATTTTCAAAGTGATGAGAAAATGAAACCCAACAAACTTGACTGTTGTTGTTTATCTTTCTGGTTTGAGATTTAAAAATATGGTGTTCAAGTCAGTGAAGATTAGCTATTTCAAAAACTCTTTCAGCTTTTTGATACAAGTAAATAACTGTTATCGATCACAATGTTTGAGTTTGAACTAGCAACTTTGATTGCACAATAAAACATTATTGTTTTTATCACTCGAATACACTATTCGTAAAAATAGATTAACAGAAGATACAACAATTTATTGCCTGCACCACTTTAGAATTAAGCAGCTTTACAAAAGACGAATTACTCTTCACCTATTAAAGAAATCTATTCTCTTTATTATTGCGATTACTAAACTCAGGTTATATGTCTTAGTGTTTAACCTTTGCTAGACATCGATTTAAAGCATATTTACCTGAAATTTTATTTACAGGTCTTGTGTCCAGCCATAATAAACTCTTTATACCAGAAAATGACTGACAGAATCAGTGTTAAAAGAATGAACACAATTACAGAGATAAAGTTCAAGAATACACAAGAAGAATAGAAGATAACTACATGGAATACTTTGGTAAGTCACGTGAACTAGTTCAACTAAAATATCATGGTTATTTAAGATACTAAAGAGTTGTTTAGATATGTTTAGAAACAATATATATTATAAAAACTGTGTTAATTATAAGTCCTGCTTTCCTACCTTTGACAATTTACTCTTTTATTCTGAATGTTTTAGGTCTTTTGATACGACGGTTTCAGTAAACATAAAAATAAACAATATAAACCCCCAACCTTTATATTATATATGTATGAAAAAAGAAAGATAAGAATGAAAATTAACTAAAAAAATAAAAAAAGAATTTAAATAAATTAAAATTTTAATATATATATATATATATATATATATATATATATATATATGTATGTATAAAGCTAAATAAAATCTACTGAAACCTAAACATTAAATTGAAAATTTTGTTGCAATTATGTGAGCTGATTTAAATGATTTGATTTAAAGTCTAGTTTCCTATTACACAAACTATTATATTTATGATGCCGATGTTGTAAAACTAAGCTGTGATTTATGATATTAGTTCTAATATTAAGGATAGCATCCTCGCATTTATATCAACTCTTTTCAATATCAAACAAAAAAATAATATTTCAGCAAGAACACTGCTAGTTTGCATGATGATCCAGAATATTGAGCCTTTTTTTACGCCGCCAATCTAACCACTGATGAGGTTTTTGACTTGCTGACCAAGCTTGAGACCAGCAGAGTGTGTGTACTGCATATTGGCCAGAATGGCAAGGCAAGGGTTCCACCTTCACTGGGACAGAAGGAGGGGGTAAATATGTTTGAAATGGCGGCTTTGCTGGGGTATTAGCGAGTAGGACTAAGTGAAGGGTGGTATGTGTCGACCACATCCGTCATCCCCCCCATGGCTGAATACCTCGATCTCAGATAATCCTCGTGACCACAGTACCACAACCCTCATATGAAAGTGTTTTTTTTACTTTATTTATCAACAGAACCCCAGGTCTATTCCCATAGATCTGGTAATAATATCAGACCCGGATGAAGAAGTTCTTACACATTTCTTGGAATACGTATGTATCTTACTCTCCACAAACTACTATAGTTTGAATTGTTGAATGCTAAAATGCCTAAGCCCTATAGTGTATGCATTATCTTTATGCAGCTGAATTTAAAACTTTTTGTTGCTCCTAAACAATTTGCAAATAGTCTTTAATCATCTGCCCCCAGCCCCAATGAACTGCGTCGTCTAAATGATAACATATATAATGATTTTTAAACAATTAAATTTTGGATAAAAATCTTAAAATGATAAATGAACCTGAAGGCATCTTGTAACTATCTCACTGCTGTTGATTTAATGAAATGGTGTGAAGAAGTCACCATATATTATCTACTTAATATGTATTTAAAAATCTATTATCTCTCTGACTATATGATTAGTGATTCTTCACCATTAATGGTTTCATCATTCAAACGTCACAACTTCGACGACTATTGTCCTTTAATGTGCGCCTTTGACTAAATCGTATATGAAGCAAATTCCGTGAGTTCTTGATGGTGCTAGTGTTTGATAAATTAGTTTTATTTCATTGAAATCGTAAAATCTATAATATTTACCTTTCATTTTCATTTATATTTAAAATATAACATATTCATCAGGTTCTGAACTATCTTTGATTATCATCTGTTCATTCGATTTCAAGGATGAAGCGATTCTCGACCAAGTTTGTTTCATGAGATCTTGTTGGCTTGGCTTTACCTGTTTTATTGAAATAAGTTATCATCCGTTAGAAGTCACCATTGAATTTGTTTTAATTTACTTTCAAACTTGTGATCTTTGATTATGCTAAACATTCAACTTTTATTGATTCTGTCAAAGTTATTAGAATATAATCTGTTTAGAGCTAATATTTTGGGAAGCATGCTGTAATCCGTTTAAATCAGATGCAGACCGCCCTAAAGCATATACAGTCTGTTCGTTTACTAATCAAATTGTAACTTTACATATTGTACATTGAAGTGCAGACATCGTGATACCCCACTATGGTCTAATATATCAAGTGAAAACTGGGCAAAAACAAATCTAATTGGATATTTTAAAACTGTCCACAACTTGATTAACTGGTCCAAGTTCAACATGGCGCATTCATTTAAAACAGCTGAACTGAAGCTTAGTACTAGAAGATGAAGAAGAAATATGATTTTAGTCATACCTCTATTATTCTTATATCATAGATGAACATTACACTGATTTAAGAAGTTGAGAAAAATAAAAAATAACATGTTGGTAACAATATGAATGAAAAAGACAGCACTAATGATAAAACGATAACTATAACGATTGCCCTGGACATTATCATTTGATGATCTAATAATGGAATCTAACAAATATTTACAGAGACAATCATTTTGATCAGATCTTTCAAACTTGAGTTGTTAACTGATCAATTTTGATTTTTTAATTACATTAATTCTTTTTTTCAATGTTCATTTTCGATATATATAAAGACAAAATTAGGAAGTCATTTAACGTCTTACAATTGAATTGTTGCTGGAGCCTAAGAGTAAAATTATAATAGATACCAATGCGATGAATGAACATTCCTAATGGCATTCTGGTATACGAATCAACACAATGGTTGTTAATCTATGTAAGATAATCTTGAGTTCATCATTTTGTTTGTATTGTGATTTTTTTTGTCATATTTTTTGTACTTTAGCTGTCGTAGCGAAGTTCTATCTTTATACACTTCTTTGGTCAAGGCACTCATCAGAAATATTAATGTAACGGATAACTTCCAAGTCATTGCAGTCGACCATCAGTCTGATCACCACCACTTTCTACAGGCTGCTTATGTGTTCAATGACAGTATCTGGAATGCGCTCAGTCTTTTCGTGCTTTGTCTAATTGCATAGAATTCATCGATCATGGCGATCTCACAGATATTTACTGTACTCATCAATATCCCGCACAGGATTCTCTTCATACCGTGCTGTTTTTGTATTTATCTACTGCTGGCTGTGGGCCCCTACATCACGATCAATGTGGCCACTGATCTATAGGAAACTTCCTTGCTTGAACTGGTTCAGCACAATATTCTTGCCCCTTCCCTGGACTGTACCTACTGGTGTAAATGACTAACTTGATTCTCTGAAGGAAGAAAAGGCTCAATCGTTAATAAACAAAACATGCAGCTCAATAGTATTGATGTTTAAATAGTTATCATGTTTTATATTTAGGAATTACGTTCTTGATGATATTAGTTGATGGTTTGGGTGACCTATTTCTTTGTCTTACGTGCGATCATTAATTTGCCAAAACTGTTTCTATGGCTATTATAATCTAATCTTTTCAAGACTTCTGTAAAGCAATTCTAAAAATAACACCAATTAGAACTATTCCTCGGATAATTTCTACAGAATCAAACGTAACATCTGCAGGCGGTGAAACATCTTCCAACCATATCGATAAAGCTGTATCCAAATATAATTTCGATTAAATCTGAAGTACTTCAGTGTGGTGGCTTAGATCCCTAATCTGTTTTACGGTTGGTTGGCTGCCTGTTTGGGTGGTCTACTTGATCTATTTTACGGTTGGTTAGAGTCTTCCGAAACTGGTGCTTGCAAATTTCTGGCATGAATTGCTGGTGTACGTCAGCTGTTCTATTCAAATACCGTGGTGTATAATTCGAAACAAAATTATGTGCTGTGCTGACAGCAGTTTATCTGTTAACGTTAAGGTTTAGCTGAACTGTAACCAATTATTGTTGTATTGTAACTTAAAATGCTATTGCAATCAATGCTGACCCCGATGTTGGCGCTAAAATGACAATATAAAAAATACAATTTTCATTTAATAACCGAGGATATCAGGTAGGTAAATTGGCGAGTCTCATCTTTTCTATAACGTCGTATATGAAGAAGAAGTTATTCTGGTTCTCCCCCCCTTTAGCGATCCGTACTGCTTTAATAGCGATCGATTTTTATTTAAAGCTCACGTTTGGACTTGCAGGACCTGACAACGCACATCTAGATTAATTACTGGACCTCTTGCAGGTCGAGCCTGAATATCGGTCAACACTTGAAGGTGTCTGCACCGCTCGACCATCCATTCCCAACCTATAACGGCCATTAATATCATAAATATCTTTTTCTTTAGGTGCTACCTATGAGGAAGGACGGCGCTGCAAAATTTATTCTACAGTGATTGAAATTTTGACTACTTACATTTATAAGGGTCATTTTGGTTCCTTTTTATATATCTTTAATATTAATACTTGCTAAATGGTTCTGAATTTATGAAGCTTCTTTGAAAAAAAATCCTTTGAAATATATTTTGAATTTAAAAAGTCTAAATTTCGTTGATTGAGCACTATTTAATTAATATTTGTTAAATCTTTAAAGTGTTTTTTTTAAAGGGTCTATTCTCACTTTTTATTTGGGTCATATTTTTGAAAAAATTTAAATTTTGAATACTTGTAATGTCTTCAACTCTATTAGGGCATTCCAATCGTAGAATTATTATAAAAATGTTTCTAGTTATTGGTACATAAACGTTAAATCACCTCTTTTTAATATTCATTAATATATTGGTTTTATTGGTTTAAAAAAAAGTACATCTATAAATAATTGACTTCTAATAAAAATAGCTTATGGATGTTGATATGATTCCAAACAAATTGCAATAATCATTTAGTCTTAAGCACAATTAAATAAGAGCTACATAAGTCTGATGATTTTCTAGATTATGTAGTATTTTCATTTTTTAAATAATCATTACAATTTTTCAAAACACATTGATATTATATTAATAACCAATTATAGGCGTAGATGTCATGAAGCCTCATGAAGGTCAATCTGCTTTATTGAAAGCTTTGTTTCAATTTCTATCTAGAGCGCATAGATTTCTCTATAATCACTATAATTAGAATCATCATAAAAATTATGGAAGGAAAATTAGTCAACTAACATATTGTTAGTAAACTATTTGATACGATTCTGTTTAATGAAGGTATCGTTACTTTCTACTATTGATTTTAAATGATTTTACATTACCTATTATATAGTCATTGTAAATTGAAGACATGTTTAAACAATAACATTAACTATTATTGCATATCCTGATTTTTCTATCATTATCTCTAAACCATATTGTTTTGTATTACTGATCTTATTTAAATCCTGTTATATAATAATTAATGCAATCAAGTGCTGTGTCTTACCTTTATTCCAAATCTGTCAAAAAGATGTATATACTTGGAACCGTTGCTCTACCCTGTAACTGGGCGAAAATCATCGATTGTGCTATTTGACCTACGCATCTCGTTCGTGGCGTGACATCTGATGATTACTCCAAATTACAAGTAGTACCTGGATTTGACGTGATCAAATAAGAAGAAAATGTTGTTGTTTGTATACAATCGATTAAGCTGATAACAATTCTCAATCGAGACAGTTGAACAATGTTGCAACAATTTCTTAATACAATCATTATGATCAACTGTGCTGCATCTCTGCTGAACACCTGTGTCAGATCGAAGGTAATGGTATATCGAACTGCAACAACAGAACTATTCTGATTAACTGCCGACCTTGCATGCGAATTCATCCCTTCGACCAATCATTCAGTTTTTCTTTGGATATGATCAAGCCACCATGGTCTATTTCTTAACTGAATACTGTTATGTGTCTTCTTCAATTTAGTTAAGATAAAAATACACCGCTATTTATATAGATTAGCGTATTGATGAAGTCTCTCCAATAATCTTACTTCTACCTCTAAAAAATGGTACGACATGACATTTGTAACAAGTTGAAGCCTGGAGTCAATAGAGGCATCGATTGATTCGAGAAAAGTCTGCAGCACACTTAGGATATTGGGTTGGTCATTATATGGTCATAGCTTTAGTGTTTCTCTTTATTCTCAAACTCAAAGGTACAATACCGGTTAACCATGAAAAATCAAAATTATCAGCGTGTTATCCTCTCTCTTCATAACTAAATCATTTAATGCGTATTACCGATCAACATGTTGCTTTATTCGACGCTGTTAATCATTAAATGAAGAACAAACACAACTCTACAGTCAGAGAGGTTCTAAAGAATATATAATATTTACAATGCGCCAGAACTGGCGTATGTGTCTCTTCATTTCTATTAAAAGTACCCTTTCTCTTTTGTCAGCTATTCATTTCAAGTGTTTATGATTAAAAATGAAAAGGGAAAAAATCATTTTACTTATTTTTTTCCCATTGTTTCTTTCATAATATTTATAATATCAATGTATAATATTGTTATTGTTGTATTAACGAATGAGCTTCTTTTATCAAGTCTTTTCAGGTCTTTCTTTCTTCAATTGGTTTCAAAAACAGGCAGCTTATTCAATATTGTTTTCATCTGGATTGATTGGTTCTGTTGAAATAATATTTGATCAATATTGCTTATCACCAGTGCGAATGCAAAGCACATATCGTTCAAGCAATATATTATGCTAATCTTATGTTTGGAAAAAGTAAGGACCACGTGCCAAAACATACCAAACCATCTGATATGATAGTGAGATGATCTTTATCTTAACTACATAAATGGATTCAGATGGCGCCCCAGCCTTGAATGTATATTACTTCTACAAGGATTATGCGTTAAGCTTTTCAGCAACAAAGATCGCTCATATCTTGAAGATGTGTGGATTGTGTAGTTAAGCGCCCAGCGGCGGCAAGATATTATATATATGCATGTATATGGATGTGGTTCCTCTTTTCAACATAAGATGCCTGTACCTTGAAGCTGTCTTGGTTATGGATCAGCGCTTAGCGACCGGTCTCCCTCTTATACAGAAGATGTATGGATCTTTATTTATGGTTCATTTTAACGTCAAGATCTACTCTATTAAAAATATATTGGATTATGGTTATCTTCAAGCCTCAAAATTATCTTTATTATTGGATGATATGTTATCAATGACAAGATTATATGCATAAAGATGCTAACGAATTGTCTTGATTTGCCATGCAAGGATACTTATATGTAAGCTGTTATTGGACGATATAATTTTTCATCAAGGTTCTGAAAAATCCAAGGTTTCTGATGAAGTCGTTGGGATACCTCAGTCTGATCGACTGCTCACCACCAGTGACTATCAACGTATTCTTGTGTTGTGGAAAGTGCAACAGTGTTTTTAATATTTTTATTGACATTTTACTTCTTTAATACGATAAGGGAAAATAGCCTTAATAATTCTGGATATGGCATTTTGCCTATTACGCCAAACAAATGTGTCATTAGTTGAATATTGCAGCTAGTGAAAATGGCTGTCTTTCTTACAGCGTGGCAACAAAGTTATAAACGATGAAAAACTGCTGAGTTTTTGAAAGCTGCAGATCAACTGCAATGCCCACCTGGATTACTTCATTTAAGTTCGATCTTGCTAAAGTTCATTCAAGTCATGAGATATTCATAATCTGGTGGTACTCTCCCTCATTAAACTGGTGATATATTAAAATATATATATCTCTATATATATATCTTTCATTATCGGGATTTTCTCAAAAAAAGTTTCGGTTTTTCATTAACAATCATCACAATGTGTTCATTGTCTTTGCAGATAAATTGTTGCGTTGGTCTTATTCTGATGTGTTGTTGTTGGCTCAACATTATGGTTTTGTCAATCAGCAACGTATTACTAAGATCAAATTGTTTGAAGATACGTCATATTAAAGAAGACAAACCAACTGTTTTCTTTGCCGGCGATACCACGCCGGGCGCCAAACAGCGATAAAGATGATTCAGCGGTTCGGATTCGAAGATCCCGCTGTTCTTTATTGCGTATTCAAGATCAAAATGGTGATATTCAACTGTGGCTGGATGAGTTAGTTGTTATTCGCATTGGAAGAGATTGGTGATATTCTCTCGCTGGCAAATTTCTTTCATTCTCACTGGTCGTTGTATTGATGATTTGGCGATAATTGCTCACGGCAGCATCATCTGGCGTTTCAACTCTGTTTCTTTGCGTGTGATGTTATCAGCAATGTTCCATTATTGAATAAGATTAAACAGGGCAGTTGTCCTCGGCCTCTGCAGTTCCATTTGGCAATTTCGGTACTCCCAGCAACTTCATTGATCCATCACCGGATACCAGAACAGCAAGACGATTAATTAACTCTTTGGATGTTAATGCAGACAACAATTTTCCATCCGAAAGTACGCAGTTAATGGGCTGTTTGGATGAAACGATGCATGAATCTCTGTAGCTGCTGCTTCACGATGTTTACATCGACTATGTCTGACTGATTCCATGTTAATCGCCAGGGCTACCCGCATGGTACTGTGGCCAAGTGATTCTGCTGCTACTGCAATTATGTAAACTTCGTTCTTGTCACTGATTTTATTTCTGTCAAATGCAGCTGCCAAACCTGGACTCAAAATATTGGTGGATCAGACGATCCTCACTGGTTTAGTAGACACTTCAGGTGGTTGGGGGAAGTTCACCAGGATCACAACCATCGATTGCTCTTAGCCTCTGTGTCACTGTCATAGCTGGCACTAAACTCAATCTTCTTTACCTCATGTTGAATCCGCTTAGCATCGTTTTCCTTACGATATTCTTGCTCTAAGCGTCTTTTATGAGGAACATTTGTTCTTTCCGAGTTGGTACCATATCCACTGGACCCATGCAACCACGCCTCAGTTTCTCCTTTGTGCTTCAAGAAATTTTATGTCTTCATGTACCTGCATCTTAGTTAAAGCTTCAGCATGTGCAACATCAAACAAATCAGTCAAACATTTAGTAAATTGGTGCTCCTTCTCCTTCTGAGTATCTGTTCTGCGGGATTCATTTTTTCTTATTCCAATCCATGCTGAATGGAGATCCTTTATCTTGGCAATTATGTGGGATTCTTTGCTAACTGGAATGCGTGCCTTATGCAAGAACTGAAAAACTTCTTTCATTGTCACTGTGGCACTAGCAGTAATATATATTGCATTGACATGAAAATATAAATAAGGAACAGAAATTATATAAAAAAGTAACAGAAATTGCCTCCGGTTTGCCTTGTATGTCAAATACAGGCATTTTTGCATATAATATAAAACTTCGAGTCCATTGAGCTATCTTTAAATATCACTGTATCTTCATGAAACTTGGTAAAAGTACTTAACATAACAAAAGGAAAAAAAAAAAGGAGGTGGGACAATGAAACTTAAAATAAAAATGTTTCCTATTACATGGAGTGTTACCCTAATATATATATATATGTATGTAATGCTTCTATACTACGTCCAATAGACTATTTTCAGTCAGGTACATAACTAAAGTTAATGGGGAAAAAAATTCACCAGCACCTGGAGAAACTTTCTTAGTATTCTTATTACTCTTAAAATTATTTCAGTACTTCTGTGCAATACATTAACATTTCAAAGTCAAAATTAGTTTGTTAACTACTGGCGTAAAAAAAACCAATAATATGCGTTGTATTTTATTGAGAAAAAAGCCTTTGAAGAGTTATTTTGTCCCATTTTGACCCCAATCTGAAATATTGTATCTTCTATCGTCAGTGTGTTTCCCAAACTGCGGTGCGCGTATCCTAGTGGGTACGCGAAGCGTTTGTCGGGTGCACGCGCTGCCTTTGACTGAAAACATCGAGAAAACATGAAAAAACAAATGAAATGGGTGAAAACCATGACCGTATGATGAATAGGCAAGTTGTTGTTGTTTTTTTTTTTACTATGGGTACTAAGTATCACGAAAATAAAAAAGTGGGGTACACACCTGTCCAAAGTTTGAGAAACACTGTTCAATAGTAAACTTACAAATGGTTTTTATCCAGAGCGATACCACCAGGCTGAGTTACGTTCCTGGCTATTATCCTCGATTCAGACCCTAAGGTGGAAATTGAGCCGATAACATTGTTCCCAGCATCAGTGTAGTACAGGGTACTTCTCCTTGTGTCTAGGGCTAGTCCGTTGATCACACTACCTGAGATGTGCACATAAAGCTTAGTAGAGGTGGTGGGGTTGTAACGACACGATGTTATAGTTTGAATTTAATCTGATATTTAATGTTGTTTTTTTACACAGTTAACCTGTACATATTGCCTTACATTTCAACATATTAAATTATACTCTCTAATGTTATACCAGATATATGTCTGTCTGTCTCTATGATATAGTAGATATCTATCTGTCTGTCTCTCTATGTTATAGTACATATGTGTGTCTGTTTGTCTCTCTGATATAGTACATATCTATCTGTCTGTCTGTCTCGCTATGTTATAGTAGATATCTATCTGTCTGTCTGTCTCGCTATGTTATAATACATATCTATCTGTCTGTCTGTCTCGCTATGTTATAGTACATATCTGTCTGTCTGCCTCGCTATGTTATAGTACATATCTGTCTGTCTGTCTCGCTATGTTATAGTAGATATGTGTCTGTCTATCTGTCTCTCTCTATGTTACAGTAGATATATGTCTGTCTGTCTCTCTAGGCAGTGGCATAGCAAGTGG
Source organism: Bulinus truncatus (assembly GCA_021962125.1). Classification (NCBI taxonomy): domain Eukaryota; kingdom Metazoa; phylum Mollusca; class Gastropoda; family Planorbidae; genus Bulinus; species Bulinus truncatus. Next base: position 1,529,885 of record JAGDYQ010000041.1, read on the forward strand.
GGTATCATATCCTGGGAGCTACTCACAAAGTGATGCCAAATGGTATATTTTACATATTATATTAAAAGGTTTTCGAATGGGGGGGGGCGCTAAAAAAGTTTTTGTGCCCCGGGCGCGAGTTAAGATCACTACGCCACTGTCTCTATGTTATAGTAGATATCTTTATGTCCGTCTGTCTCTATGTTATAGTAGATATCTTTATGTCCGTCTGTCTCTATGTTATAGTAGATATCTTTATGTCCGTCTGTCTCTATGTTATAGTAGATATCTTTATGTCCGTCTGTCTCTATGTTATAGTAGATATCTTTATGTCCGTCTGTCTCTATGTTATAGTAGATATCTTTATGTCCGTCTGTCTCTATGTTATAGTAGATATCTTTATGTCCGTCTGTCTCTAGATATGTTATAGTAGATATCTTTATGTCCGTCTGTCTCTATGTTATAGTAGATATCTTTATGTCCGTCTGTCTCTATGTTATAGTAGATATCTTATGTTATAGTAGATATCTTTATGTCCGTCTGTCTCTATGTTATAGTAGATATCTTTATGTCCGTCTGTCTCTATGTTATAGTAGATATCTTTATGTCCGTCTGTCTCTATGTTATAGTAGATATCTTTATGTCCGTCTGTCTCTATGTTATAGTAAATATCTTTATGTCCGTCTGTCTCTATGTTATAGTAGATATCTTTATGTCCGTTTGTCTCTATGTTATAGTAGATATTTGTCTGTCCGTTTGTCTCTATGTTATAGTAGATATTTGTCTGTCCGTTTGTCTCTATGTTATAGTAGATATCTGTCTGTCTGTTTGTCTTTCTATGTTATAGTAGATGTATGTCTGTCTGTTTGTCTCTCTATGTTATAGTAGATATTTGTCTGTCCGTCTGTCTCTATGTTATAGTAGATATCTTTATGTCCGTCTGTCTCTATGTTATAGTAGATATCTTTATGTCCGTCTGTCTCTATGTTATAGTAGATATCTTTATGTCCGTCTGTCTCTATGTTATAGTAGATATCTTTATGTCCGTCTGTCTCTATGTTATAGTAGATATCTTTATGTCCGTCTGTCTCTATGTTATAGTAGATATCTTTATGTCCGTCTGTCTCTATGTTATAGTAGATATCTTTATGTCCGTCTTTCTCTATGTTATAGTAGATATCTTTATGTCCGTCTGTCTCTATGTTATAGTAAATATCTTTATGTCCGTCTGTCTCTATGTTATAGTAGATATCTTTATGTCCGTTTGTCTCTATGTTATAGTAGATATTTGTCTGTCCGTTTGTCTCTATGTTATAGTAGATATTTGTCTGTCCGTTTGTCTCTATGTTATAGTAGATATCTGTCTGTCTGTTTGTCTTTCTATGTTATAGTAGATGTATGTCTGTCTGTTTGTCTCTCTATGTTATAGTAGATATTTGTCTGTCCGTCTGTCTCTATGTTATAGTAGATATTTTTATGTCCGTCTGTCTCTATGTTATAGTAGATATTTGTCTGTCTGTTTGTCTATCTATTTTGTAGTTAATTGTAGTAGATATCTGTATGTCTCTCTGTCAGTCTCACTTTCTCTCCCTTTCTCTCGTAACTCAGTGTTTCGTGAAGCTACACTCAGAGACCTACCTACCTGCTGGTATATTATTCACCGTCGCAACCACCGTCCCTCTGGTGTTGTACGCCGTGATAGTGGACGTGTTGGTCACGTGATTGACATGAGACACGTAGAAGTGCTGGTAGTAGGTGTCGTATGCTACTGCCATCGGGACAAATTGGTCAAGGCTGGTCATATGACTGACCGTATAACTAATTGGAATAATTGAGTCGTTTGTTGTACATTTTTTTTTTCAAATCGCCAATCATGATTTTTTTTTCGTCTATTTTCTTTAGCATTACAAATTTTTTAAAAATATTGTTTTTAGAAATATCAAAACCTAACATAAGTATTTCCATGTTAAAAACTATATACTATTTGTTAGCACCTGTAAGTATTTAAATCCATGCGTACAAGTCCACCAGTTGATGAGTTTATAAATATCAAGAAATTATCAATTCTAAAATCTGGAACTGAATTTGAAAAAAAAGATATCATTATGTTTGATCACACCAGTAGCATACAAAGAATGTTATCATTATGTTTGATCACACAAGTAGCATACAAAGAATGTTATCATTATGTTTGATCACACCAGTAGCATACAAAGAATGTTATCATTATGTTTGATCACACAAGTAGCATACAAAAAATGTTATCATTATGTTTGATCACACCAGTAGCATACAAAGAATGTTATCATTATGTTTGATCACACCACTAGCATACAAAGAATGTTATCATTATGTTTGATCACACAAGTAGCATACAAAGAATGTTATCATTATGTTTGATCACACCAGTAGCATACAAAGAATGTTATCATTATGTTTGATCACACCACTAGCATACAAAGAATGTTATCATTATGTTTGATCACACCAGTAGCATACAAAGAATGTTATTTACGTAATTATAAAAATGCTTCACTTGACAGACGTTAATTTTTTACTTCTATCTAAAACTAAATTTAATACTGGACTAAGTTTTTGAGTATTTGTTTTGAATGGGACAAATCATCTTTCTGAGTTAATGGAAATTCATTTGTATAATATAAATTATCGTTTTAATCTAGAGAGCGAGAGAAAAAGACTGAAAATGAGAGAGATACCGAAAAATGCCTCTTAAGGGTTGAAGTATGCAATGTGTCTTTCCTCCACGGTTGTCAAGAAAGTTATAAATAACTAGCATTTATACGCGACGTTGCCCGGTTAGATTGTGCCGAGTAACACTTTAAAAATACATGTATTTGGCTAAGGGTTTGTTTTGTTGTTGTTGGAGACTTTTTTTAAAAGTGTGATGTCACAGACCGTATCTAGCTCTGTTGTACATTCGTATTGTCTAATACCAACAGTTTCAATACTAAAATAAAAGGCATTCCTCAGATAATTCGTGTCTATGAAGTAATATACATTTGATCTAAATTTTCTAAATTGTGTAAAAAAAAGAGATTTTGCCATTTTCTATATCATAGCATATTTCATTTGAAATTTTAATTGGAACTGCTTAGAATTTGAGCTCATGTCAACAACTTTATTATTTTTTTTTTTTTTAATTTTTATTATCAATATTGACAAATTTTATAGATATTGTAGTTTTATTCAAGAAACATGTCATCAAAGATTAAATTCCAAATTGGAATGCAATATGAGAAGTAATAAGCAAATACAGTGTCGAACCTAGGGGTTTGAGGGCCCCTGCATTTTGACATTTGACACTATGACAAGAGGTAATGTAATTAATGTTTAATGTAAAAAAATATTTTAGACCTCCCCTCTCCCACCCAGATACGCCTCTGAGCAAACATAAGAGTTAACATACACATACATACACATACATACTTGCGCATGCATATATTCATACTGAAGTTCCCATTTAAACATCGATAGATATGTGGCCGGTATAATTAAAAAATCTAACATACCTATATTAGGATCAGAATCTTCACACAAAACTCCAGCTTTGTAATTAGTGCTGCATTCATGGAGGTACCAGTCTTGTGGAGTGAAATGGCAGCTGACAATACTGTCTTCATCGCCAGTGCATTTGAGTGTGTTCATATTGAGGGATCCTTCCAGTGGATAGTCAGCTGATACTGCCTTGAATCTGCATAAACATAACATCCGTATGGCATATATCTATGTGTATGCATGTTTTCACAGCGAAACGTCTTTTACATAAACATCCTTATGCATAGGCGTAGCGAGCTTAACTCGCGCCCGGGGCAAAATAACTTTTTAGAGCCCCCCCCCTATATTCGAAAATCGTATAATATTATATGTAAAATATACCGTTTGGCGCCAATTTGTGAGTAGCGCCCGGGGCATGATGACCACCCCTTACCCCCTCACTACGCCACTGTCCTCATGGCATATCTGTGTACATGCATGAGTTAACAGCTATATGCCTATTTTTTTAAAGAAGAAATTTAGTTATAAAGTATATCAAATCCCTGAAAAGTATTTCTTATTTCCTTCTAACTCAAATTACTCGCACAACCTGCAAAATTGTGTTCGTGAGTTAATAAATCTGGTTGGTCTACTGTATCACCTGTCACGATGCAAACCTTTATTTCAATTGGCTTTAATGTTTGCACTTTTATATAAATTATTTCTACCATCACTGTATCAGTCCATTGTCTAATGAACATTGTCTTTGAACATTGTCTATGAAATTTCTCTATGAACATTGTCAATAAACATTGTCTAACTTTAAGAGTAAGGCGTCCTATGTTGCCCCTTCATGTTTTCCACTCACATATCACAGAGTGACTCGTGTGTGTTTGTTTGCTCGTGAGTGCGCGTGTGTCTAAGATTGTTGTGCACAAATAGCTGCATATTAGTCAGGGGAAGTAATCGCTGGTGATGAGATGGGATCAATGAACACGTGCGTGTGCGCGTGTGTAGTGTTCAAGTGTTCGTGTATACATGAAGTTAATAATCAGCTATTGTTGAGACAGGTTGGGTGTTAAGCTTGGGGTAGAGTTAAGGATTGTTATTGTTAGTCACAGCTGACTGGCAGTTTTTTTCTAGGGTTTAATGCTCTCAAGTTATTTATATCATAGATTAAAGTATTAGTATTTTTAGTTACAGCCTGAGTCTGTGACTTTTTTTGTCTAGTATGTGCATGGCAGTGATAGTTCCTACAGACCCAGGTTAGGTCTGACTCACATCCAGTTAAAAAAAAAACTTGTGACATCGCCTTTTACCCTCTCGTTATTCTCTTAAGATTAACCTCGGATAAACCTTGTCACCGCAATATTTGTTATAATCCATTGTCGTTACCTGTCATATCCTAAACACTGTCGTTACCTGTCATATCTCAACATTCTCGTTACCTGCCATATCTCAACATTGTCGTTACCTGTCATAATCCCAACATTGTTGTTACCTGTCATATCCCAACATTGTTGTTACCTGTCATATCTCAACACTGTCGTTAACTGTCATATCCTAACATTGTCGTTACCTGTCATATCCCAAAAACTGTCGTTACCTGTCATATCCCAACACTGTCGTTACCTGTCATATCTCAACATTCTCGTTACCTGTCATATCTCAACATTGTCGTTACCTGTCATATCCCAAACACTGTCGTTACCTGTCATATCCCAAAAACTGTCGTTACATGTCATATCCCAACACTGTCGTTACCTGTCATATCTCAACATTCTCGTTACCTGTCATATCTCAACATTGTCGTTACCTGTCATATCCCAAACACTGTCGTTACATGTCATATCCCAACACTGTCATTACGTGTCATATTCCAACACTGTCGTTACCTGTCATATCCCAACATGTTGCAGACAACTTTGGCCGCCTTGTCATCCCAGTTCAAGTTGCAGATGGTCCTCCACTGACCGTTGATGTACACTTCTATAGGACCTCGACTGGCATCAGTGTTTCCCATCAGACGGAGGAAAAATTTCGTTGAAGTGGGACTCAATGGCTGACCTTCAGAATTACGTATAATGTTCAAATTTACAAGATGTTATAAGATGTATTTTTTTCTCTTTTCTATTTAAAATATTTTTTTATTTAAAAGAATTAAATTAAGTTACTGAAAGTTTATAAGTTGAAAAAAATGCATGCAGAATAAGACTCGCATATAGTAAGACAGATGGATTGTTTTAAGATGAATTGACCAACACACAACCAATGCGTAACACAAAGAGCCTTACATATGAAATACCCTCACTCACCCAAGTTATCTGTCCCCAACTTGTAGCCTATAATTTCTGTTATCTCGTTAAAATTTTGACGTCCAATAGAAATTGGATTTGAGCCATCTTTCTTAACTCTATACGGGGTGCTGAAAATAGAACACAATAGTTTATTTTGGTGTTTGGCACTCACGTATTTATTGGTGGTCGTGTGGTAAAGCGCTCGACTGCCGACCTGAGGGTCCCTGGTTCGATATCAAGTGAGGATATCTCCCGCGGTGCCTCCATGGCCATTGCACTATCGGCTATGGTGGGGATGAAAGAAGGGCGCCATAAAAATCGTCCCCTAAACGGTTCACAGGATCTAAGAGATTCCATCTCATCCTTACAGGGACTTCACACACACACACAAACACCTAACGAGGTTAAAATTGTATGCGTCTGTGTACATGTTATTAATTGATTAATTATATTTTTTTAAAATCAACGGAAAGTGTTTATAGACTATTAATAGTCAGAGACTGAACCATAAAAATGACATTGGAAATAGACGAACTTCTGTTACGACAGACCTTCCGTTGATTGTTGTGTAGTATATGTCGTTGCCTATCAGGTCCACAGAAAGAATATGAGCGTTATCTTGTTTGTGGACTTTCCTGTTGGACCCGTTCAAGTCCATAGATTCTATCTTTTCCGTTCCACCATCAGCGAAGTACACCCTGTTTTCTACAGATGAGAATAGAATTATCATGTTTGCTGAAGTTAATAATTATGTAAATTACTGTGAATTCAGTATATTTCACATTTTATTTAAAATGAAATTGTCAAAACTTTTTATCATGATTATCGATTACAAGTTTGTGAGCAGATTATCTCAGTTATGTACCTTGAAAATCAATCGCTAAAGAGTTGGGCCATTTTATGTTCGTGTTAACCAAGACCTGTCTAGATGTGCCATCGTACAAAGAAATTTCTATCTTTGGCTGTAGTCCCCAGTCAGTCCAATAAATTGTTCTGTCGATTAAAGCAAGAAAGTTTATGATGAAAATAAATTAAGTATTTTACAGATTGAAGTTGTTTATAAGCAATCAACACATTTATCATGTACATAGAAAACCTACTTAACTTTCCCTAACTTTGTGTGTGGAAGATTAAGAATTAGGTCATTCTGTTTTCATTGGTTGAATATTATTTAATCATGCAAAAACGTATCGTTTTCAAATGATCTCAAAGTGAGTTATTTAATTATGACTTTACTGCACTGTGATATTTTTCTCATACAAGATTGACTGTTTATCACAAATAAATCACACACTATCGGGTCAATATTCTTTTTCAATGAAGCGGTTAACACATGCAGATAATTCATGTAGCTAATGTAAACAAATAACTTACTGTGATCTGGTGTTCAATGCAATTCCACTCGGACTGTTTAGGTTCGTTGTGATGATATAGGTTGGCGTTCCCCCTTTAACATTGACATATGCTATAACGTTCAATCCTTTGTCACTGTAATATATTCTTTCGACGCTCGCGTCAACTTTTATATTGTATATTTCAGAATCTATGGGGAAGATTGATATGTAACAATAATATCAATTTAAAAAAAATAATTTATTCTTCTTCAATATACATATTTAAATGTTATATTTAACATTAATAAGCGTGTTTAAGAACTTTTTGTTCATATTCATTTTGACAAAGATGAACTAAGTGAATGAAGAATAAAACTTTATTTTCAATCAGGCTACATCGGAATCATAAATATTATTCATTACGTTGAGCACAAGTAAATTTTAGGTAAAAAATCGATATAAATTAAAGCCAAATTTGCTAACAGACCATAGCAAGAACAAGAAAATCAATAAAATATTTTTGGGATATGCAGAACTAGACTGATCACTGATTGCAATATACCTAGGCTGATTAATCTGTATTAAGGTTGAAAAACTAGTGTAAATGTATATATAATATGTATTCCAGCGTACAATTTGACAATGATGATATGTACCGAGATATTTCAATTACTTCAAGACATTCTTACTAAAGTCCAACTGTAAGACTACTCTTAAATCGGTGCCGTCAGATTTCATGTATAAAATTTGCTTCAAGTGGTCGTCGTAGAAATAGAAAGCATCATTAGCAGGGTCGTAGTCAAAACTTTGAGGTCTGTAGACATTGTCAATGTTGAGGTAATTGTAGGTGAGCAGCTGTACATTCAGTCTAATAATTTTGTGTGAGGCTTTGTCCAGGAAGTAAATGACGTCATGCGCAGGAAACAAAGCTGAGAAAAGAAATGAAATTTAATTCTGTAGATTAAAGACATACGATATAAATGAAGATACATAAGTTTAGTGATGATTTAAATGTGTGGGTGTACTGTAATACTACTGTAATACTACTGTAATACTACTACATTGAGGGTTTGTGGTTTACTGTAACACTGTTGTAATACTACTGTAATACTACATTGATGGTTTGTGGTTTACTGTAACACTGTTGTAATACTACTGTAATACTAAATTGAGGGTTTGTGGTTTACTGTAACACTGTTGTAATACTACTGTAATACTACATTGATGGTTTGTGGTTTACTGTAACACTGTTGTAATACTACTGTAATACTACATTGAGGGTTTGTGGTTTACTGTAACACTGTTGTAATACTACTGTAATACTACATTGATGGTTTGTGGTTTACTGTAACACTGTTGTAATACTACTGTAATACTACATTGAGGGTTTGTGGTTTACTGTAACACTGTTGTAATACTACTGTAATACTAAATTAATGGTTTGTGGTTTACTGTAACACTGTTGTAATACTACTGTAATACTACATTGATGGTTTGTGGTTTACTGTAACACTGTTGTAATACTACTCTAATACTACATTGATGGTTTGTGGTTTACTGTAATACTGTTGTAATACTACTCTAATACTACATTGATGGTTTGTGGTTTACTGTAATACTGTTGTAATACTAATGTAATACTGCATTGAGGGTTTGTTTAAAATGTAAACAGCACTATTTGCACCACTTGGTTACGGTTTGTAAATGAATGCATAGTCTTTTACTAGTAGTCACGGTAGTAGTGTGACTAGCGATAGTCGGGGGCTAATTCTATAATTTTCAACCATTTATTTTTGCCAGATGTTTTCATAGAGTGAGACGTGCCCAAACCAAGGTAACTTTTCGATTGTTTTCACAATAGCCAGAAATGGTTTCTAATGGCCAACCTGGCTGATTAGCATTTCCTTGACAAAGGGTTTGATTATATTCCAGGTATGAAATTTGGAGCAGTTTTCTTAAAGACCTAGTCTCAAATGTTTTTATCCTTCTACCTGCATTAGCAGTGTGTCATTATTACAAACCAATAATTCATTGTATTGTGCACGCAGATTATGAGAATATGGTAGACTAGATGACTTTTTTTGTTTGTATTCAAAATCGGAGTGGTTTATATTTACAGGTTTGAGTCCACATTACTTCTGGCACCTAATGTCCCCCTTAGTGCCTCCACGGGCATTGCAGTCACGGTTACTGTGAGAGAGTGTGTAAACTCCCTATAGATCCTATAAACCACTAATGGGACGGTTTTTACAGTGTTCTTTCATCCCCACCAAAGCCGATAGTGCAATGGCCATGAAGGCACCACTGGAGATATAGCGGGGACTTTAGCGATGACCTGAAATATCCATTGGTCATCACAGAAAATCGAACCAGGTACCTTCAAGTCGACAGTCGAGCTCTTTACCTCACGACCATCCGTATTGTGAGAGTGTTGAAAAGACCACTACAGACTACTGTGTAAATGTTTAGTTTGTTTATAAGTGATCAAGAGGTAAAACTATCTCTTCAAGAACTTATAACAATAGGGTAGAAGGTGAGAGGTCAAGCGTTACAGAAGACTACCTTTAAAAATGTTGATACCATTAAGTATAATACCTTCAGGACAAAGAACTCCAGCTTCCTCCCCGGGCTGACAATTACTGACACCCCAGGGGGCGTGAGTGCACTGAATCAGGCTCGACTCGTTCCCAGTGCACACCACCTCGTCTAACAGGAATGTGTCGTTGCCGCTGTAGCGAAACCCATTGCCCTGTACCGCCACGGCCATGTCACTGATGGATTTAAAAAAAAAAGTAAAATACAAAAATAAAAATAATAATTCATAAACATAGCGTTCATTCAAACTCTTATGAAGCGACAGTCGTTGACTCTGCACGGATATCAATGACTCAGCAGCTACAGTCGTTGACCGGATAACACTGACTCAGCAGCGACAGTCGTTAACTCTGCACGGATATTACTGACACAGATTTCTTCTATTAACTCATGGTTCGTTCCCCACAAAATTGTGTTTGTACATTTGACTAGGATACAGTTAATCATGATTATTCTACCGACGGATGTCGGCGGACGAGGACTAGCCGCATGGCCAAACGTTCGTTAATGCCTGGACTGTTGGCTATTTTCACATGTTTGGTCCGAATAGTTAGCCTACAGTGTACATTGAAAGTCTGATATTTTAATGTAAAGTATTGGAAGTGATCGTTTGTTTTATTTTCAATTTAGGTCAAATAAAATTCATTGACTCACGATTTTTTTTTTTCAATAATCAAAGGAGGATATTTAATAAGAGATAAACGGGTGGAGGGTGGGGGTGATCTTACCTGCTATAACCCAACCAGTTGCACACAACCTTTGCCTGTTTCTCTGTCCAGCCGTCATCACAGACTGTACCCCACCTGTTGTTGTAGTAAACCTCCACCGCCCCTTGAAATGTGTTGTTACCGTCAACTAGTCTCACAGGTACGTCCGGATTCTCTGAAATAACATTGAACACGTCAGGCTCATTGGGTCACTTTAAAACAAAAAAAATATATAATAATTACCGTAAATGATTTTACACGCGTTTTGATGAAAAGATAAAAAAAACAGCTTTACAGTTTAATTTGTAGTTCGCGTACTATTCATTTCAAGAAGTCTTAACAGTTTTCACTCATAGTTACCACACGGATATGCGTTACAGTTATCCGTAGAACAACATTTCAGACATCCCGAGTCTCTCTTGTATCTTGTGAGCTCTGTACTAATAGACTCGGTGTTTCTCTTTTTACCTACAATCAGGTCACTGTCGATATTCTGGCAGAACTGTAAATAAACATTATTCTTCAAGCTCAGTGATAATACATTACATATCTTAATGTGAGGTTTTTTTGTATCGATTTGTTTTGTGTATATAAAAAGACAGGCAGACATACAGACAGACAGGCAGACATTCAGGCAGACAGGCAGACATATAGACAGACAGGCATACATATATGCAGACAGACATAAAGGCAGACATACAGGCAGACAGACAGGCAGACATATAGACAGGCAGGCAGACATATAGACAGGCAGGCATATAGGCAGACATACAGACAGACAGGCAGACATATAGACAGGCAGGCAGACATATAGACAGGCAGGCATATAGGCAGACATACAGACAGACAGGCAGACATATAGACAGATAGGCAGACATATAGACAGACAGGCAGACATACAGACAGGCAGGCAGACATATAGACAGACATGCAGACATATAGACAGACAGGCATACATATAGACAGGCAGGCATATAGGCAGACATACAGACAGACAGACAGGCAGACATATAGACAGACAGGCAGACATATAGACAGACAGGCAGACATACAGACAGGCAGGCAGACATATAGACAGACATGCAAACATATAGACAGGCAGCCAGACATATAGACAGGCAGGCAGACATATAGACAGACAGGCAGACACATAGACAGACAGACAGACAGACATATAGGCAGACAGACATATAGGCAGACATACAGACAGGCAGGTAGACATATAGACAGACAGGCAGACATATAGACAGACAGGCAGACATACAGACAGACACGCAGACATTAAAATAAAGGTCCAGATATAGTGTGTTTAACAAATGTTTTTATTTCTGGGAAAATGTTCAAGGAATATTATCTTAAAGATAATGCAAGGTCAATAAAAACTGGCACAACAATTTGATCCAGATAAACCGTTATCTATATGTCATGTTTTGTTGTTTGTTTTTTTTTTTTGTTTTGGATTTGATTTAGTTTGTTTTCTAGAATAAACAACAACAAGTACATACTATCGATCTGAAAATGTTCTTTTTCGATGAAGTATAAAGAACAGTTTTAAGATTTTGTCTGAAGTATACGAGTATATATTTATATACAACAAGTCCTGAATAACAATCAAACTTCTGAACTAGAGATATTACATTCAGTAGATACATGCCTACCAGCATGAAATCTGAAGAACTCACGCTGAATCCCGTGTTAGAGAAATTGATCATAATCTCTTGGGGGGGGGGGGGAGGTGGTGTGGAGCCCATGAGCAACATTTTAGCCGCACTTCGACTTTAATTTATTGACAAATCTGAGCAAAAAGTATACTCAATTAACATTCCTTTACACGTCATTCATCTATAAATAACCATGTTGAAGAATGCAGCCAATGAATGATTCTGGCGCCCGCGCTTTAAATTTGTTTATTCATCCACTTTTCTAGAAATAATTGTAGCCCATGAAGAATAAGTACTTACAGTGGCGCTGACACATCCCATGTTGTAGTAATCTTTACCAGATCCATCGAGTCTCTTCTCTACAAAACATTGCTTAACAAAAAAAAACACAAAATAGAAACAGTTACAACATTAAATGGCTTCCCTTCTAAAATATCTCTAATAGTGATGGGACGATTTAGCGTAATCGGGATCAGTGTTTTACGGAAGAATCGGAATCGAATCAGCATAGATAAAAATTTTGTATTCGGCCCATCACTAAAATCTAGTTATTAAAAAAAGTGATATTTTGTCAATATGTTGATTGTAATGGTGATACTTTCTTTGTTTATAACAACGCCCCGTAAAACTTTGCGTCAATTCGGAGATTATATATAAATGATGTACCCAAATCATTCGGTAGCATTAATTGAATCAGTTAAGAAAACAGATGAACAGAGAAATTGACCCAGTTTGCTTATTATGGTGGAAAACATACGTCTTCGCTTGCATTGAAGATGAAATAGTAATGTACTAGTTACATGTTAACATTAACACGCGCCCCGCGTTTATAATTAAGGTTAGCCCCCTAGTGGCGTCGCTGATAACCCAAGGGTGATCTCGTAAAATCCCAAGGGGTTCTATGAAAACAATAATTCTCATGTAAAGGATTCCTACAGCCCCACCGCCGGGGCTCATTCGCTATATTATAACTTACCAACGGAATTGAACTTACGCCCTTCGCGTAGGTACTCGAGGAGTCGAGACTGTCTTGAGTATTAATAAGTGATACTTTAGCGGTTTCAAGTGACTATGAATTGATACGGGAAAATTAAGAGCCGACTCGTTACCCTATCCCAGGGGTCGGCAACTTTTTGAGACGGAAGAGCGAAAAGTTAAAATTTGCATTTTTCTCAGTTTTTAAAGAGCTATTAAATTTTTTGTTTCAATATTATGGTACCTGATTAGGCCGCAATATAACACAGAAAGAGCCGCTTTTTTGTTTCAATATTATAGTATCCGATTAGGCCGCAATATAACACAGAAAGAGCCGCATGCGGCTCGCGAGCCGCAGGTTGCCGACCCCTTCCCTATGCTCATTTTACAAACGCAGGTCGGCCTATGAGAATCGAGTAAGTTTTGGTGAAGCTTCAAGCCTTGGACTTACCTCGTCTGTCGAGCAGACGGCAAGATGACTGCAGGCGGAAGGGGAGCTGATAAATCAGCATTGATAACACCGGAGTGACTGGACTTGAAAGTGTAATCGGAAAAAAACAAACAAATGTGATGGATACAAGTATGAATAAGTAAATAAATAAACGAATGGAATATTTTTTAACGTGTTTATTTTATTTTTGTTGAATGGATTTATACAATTTTAAAGGTTTTTTTTTTTTTAAAGCTTTACTGATACACATAAAAATAAGTTTTAATTTTATGGCAAAACATAAATTACCTGTAAGTGGCCCAATCCATAAAAGCATAAGGAAGAATGCTAAGTATAAAAACAAAAATTAAAACAATGACAGCTTATTTTTTTTTTACAATAAGTAAGTAAATTATATTATCAAACAACACGACGAGAACTTAAAGTCTATCGGTTCATTAAAAAAAATGTCTATCGCTAAATCAGTAGCGCCCTATGTGGGTAGTGAATAGTCCTATCGCCCCGCACAAGGCGCCGGGTTGTCATGCGGCAAAGCGCTCGACTTTCCGTTAGAGGTTCCTCCAGCCCCGTAGCTGGGGGGGGGGAACTGGCGGGCCGTGCCCCCCCCACGCTAGGTGTGGAGTGCCCCCTCCAGCTTAAAAAAGAGGAAAAAGAAGAAAAAAATAAAGAAAACGTAATGGTGCCTCCTTGCTGGGTATTGGTGCCTCCCTGCTTACTTTGACCTGGCGACGGGCCTGGGGGGTCCTCTGGTATTGACCAATGCAGATGTCAAGTGTAGCTGAAAGTTCCCGCCGCTGTATCTCCCGTGGTGCCTCCATGGCCATTGCACTATTCGGCTATGGTGGGGGGGGGGGGGGAAGAATGGCACCATAAAAAAAAAACAACCTTCCCATTAGTGGTTTATAGGATCTAAGAGATTTCATCTCATCCTAACAGTTGACTTCACACAACCCCACTGCCCCACCCCCGGGCCTGACAGAGAAACTACAAAGGCCACTCAATATAATAGATTTGAGCCATTTTCCTGCTTTTTTAATAACGTACAAAAATACATTAAAAGAGCCACGCCCAAAACAATGAAGCAAGATATTTTTTTTTTGTTTACAAAGAGAGCATAAAATGTAAAAAAAAAATCTGACCCATCTGGCATGCCGTAAAAATCTCATCGATAGGCGTCATATGGTTCTGAGAGTCGCATTTGAATACTATGATTATAGGTCATGCACTAACGTCACTGGGCCACATGAATAACAACCGAAGGTATCGCGTTTTTTTGGCGCTTACCGCCAAGACCGCCCAATAAAAGAAATGGGTTTAGGTAGGTTGGGGCCCGGGCCACTTTTTTTTTTTAAAAAAGGGGGAAAATTTGAAAATAAATTTATATCTGTAAAAAAAATTTAGGCTTTTTTTTTTGGAGCCGTTTAAGAAATCGGGGTCTGCTGCACATGTTTATAAATGCGCCCGTGCCTAAAAATAATTAGATCGATATATACAATGCACAAATACGAATAGCCTTAGTAGGCCTAATTCTAAAGATATGTCTTAATATTTCCGTTTTTTTAATGTCAATCTTTTTCATTACTTGTGTGCGTACAAAAGTGAATCGTAGCTAATAATACTTAATCAATATTAATTAAACTACTGTGTTCAATCAGCGTTTATATTTTTTTTTTACTTTAATTACTACAAATATAATTTTAATAGTTGCTCAAAAAAAGAGTCATTTTAAGCATCAAGTATCGTACTCACCTGCCATTCTACTTCAACAAATGAAACTCTGTAAAAGTGCACTACATAAACACTGAGAAACTTGCCAGCTGATTTAACATTTTAAACATAAGTCGACCAAATAGTTTAACTCTTATCTATTCATCCACGGGCGTAATTTCTACGCGTTTCAAGGCACTCAAAAAATTCTGTGGTTGACAAACTGGACTTCGCGGTTTCCTAGTTGAGCGAGAAGAGATATTTATGGAGTGAGGCTGTGAATAATTTAACTTAAGGAAAAATTGTGGAGATAATGTGTCAACTAGTAAAACTTGAAAATTCATACACTGTGAGTCAACCTATGTCAATATGCTAACTTAAATATATTCCTATCGCTAGGTTCATGCTATAACATGATGTCAGGTCGTATCGCTAGGTTCATGCTGCCACACGATGTCAGGTCGTATCGCTAGGTTCATGCTATCACACGATGTCAGGTCGTATCGCTAGGTTCATGCTGCCACACGATGTCAGGTCGTATCGCTAGGTTCATGCTATCACATGATGTCAGGTCGTATCGCTAGGTTCATGCTGCCACACGATGTCAGGTCGTATCGCTAGGTTCATGCTGCCACACGATGTCAGGTCGTATCGCTAGGTTCATGCTGCCACACGATGTCAGGTCGTATCGCTAGGTTCATGCTGCCACACGATGTCAGGTCGTATCGCTAGGTTCATGCTGCCACACGATGTCAGGTCGTATCGCTAGGTTCATGCTGCCACACGATGTCAGGTCGTATCGCTAGGTTCATGCTGCCACACGATGTCAGGTCGTATCGCTAGGTTCATGCTGCCACACGATGTCAACCATCTCTGATCAACCGCACCGCCCAGAATGAGGAGGAGGGGGGAGGGGTTAGAGCAAGGAAGGGCGTCAGGACATCAAAGCACGATACGCCCCTGGGGTCCAGAAGCATTTTGCTGTCGGTCAGTGAGTGGATATAGATGAGATGTCGTACCTCTATCCGGCTGCTGAGCACATGACCACTTTGATCTGTGATCTGCTGACCACAGCTCTTGATGGGGATGGGGGGGGGACTGGACCTTCGACGTTTAATAGTTTCATGGGTGAATGAAAACGAAAAAAGTGGACACACACACACACACACACAAAGTGTTCCATGGCTAATCTTTAAAAATCAGTTAGTTTTCTACCGATTTTTTTTTTATTATTTGTTTTGATTTTTTTTCAAATCCGCCCAAGATTGTCTCGCGCAGGTGTTAGTTGTTTTTTTTTTACTTTGACTCATCTTCCCTCCCCCCCTCCACCTCTTTGGTTTCAGGAGTTTCTCATTTCAGCCGACTGGGAATATTTCTGCACAGAGAAATTAGTTGCTTCCTTTACTGGAGAATCTTTCTCATCTCTCTCTCTCTCTCTGTCTCTCTCTCTCTCTCTCTCATATCTCTGTCATATTCCTCTCTCTCTACCGCTCTATCTCTCTAGCTCTCATAACTCCCCTTCTCTCTCTCTCTCCCCCCATCTCTCTCTCATATGTCCCTCTCTTTCTCTCCTCTTTCTCTCCCACTCTCTCTCTATTCCTTATTCTCTCGCTTCCCTCTCTCTCATAACTCCCTCTCTAATATTTCTCTCTCTCTCACTCCCTCTCTCGTTATTTATCTCTCCATCCCTATCTATGCCCCTCTTACTGTCCCATTCTCTCTTTCCCCTTTCTCATATTTCTCTCTCTCCTTCTCTCTCTCCATCTCTCTTCCCCATTCTCTCTCTCCCTCTCTCTCATAAATCCCTCTCTCATATTTCCCTCTCTCATTCTCTCTCTCCATCTATCTCTCCTCTCTCTTTCCCATTCTCTCTCTAACCTTCCTCTCCATCTCTCTCTCATAAATCCCTCTCTCCATCTCTCTCTCCCCCATTTTCTCTCCCCCCACTCTCTCTCCCATATTTCTCTCTCCCCTTCTTTCTCTCTCCCTTTCTTTCCTTCTCTCGCCTTCGTTCGTAACCTAAGGCGAGATTCGTTACCCGAGACAGAAAAATTCGAAGTTGTTGTACGTAGCTCAAACTGTTCGTGCTCTAGGTAGATCGTATCCCAAGGTTCCACTTTATATGTATATTGAAATGCTTCCTGGAGTTAAATTGCTATGCAGTATTTTTTTTAAACTGCAGGCTTCTGTTTACTTCATTTTGTAATAAATCTACTCCACCTCCCCACCCCCTCCTTCCAAGAATTAAAAAAAAAATCACAAGTCATCGGCAACGCCCACTCATTGTTTTGTTGTTTTTTTTTTTTGGTTTATAATCCGCCCCCCCAACCCCCTTTTAATCGATACGAGTGATGACTTTGTGTCGTCATTCACCACCTACACTTCGAACACCCACGCAATGACCTTCACCCACACTTTTATGCCGGGGGGTGGGGAAAACTGCCCACGCCATAAGCTGGCGAGGTCTGTCTATAAGAGTGGACCCATGCAGTGTTTCAGGAGAAACAGAAAGAGTCAAGACACACTGTGAGACGAGTGAGTACCAGACAGGACAGATGCACACATAGATTGGACACAGAGAGCAGAGGAGTGCAATAACAGGTTAGAGTTGGTCATTGTAGAAACGTCGGGTTTTTTGTTACAGAGAGTCGGTTATCGGCACAGCCGTAACAGGTTTAACATTGTTCAACATGGTCAGTTTTACCTAGGCCCACTGACAGAAATTTCGGGCCCCTGGGCATGGCTGTCACGGGCCCCCCGTGCCGATAATAATATTTTCAAAAGTTGATTGGCCAGCTCAGTCCGGGCCCCTAAAACTCAACAGGCCCCTGGGTATTTGACCCTATCCTTCCCCCCCCTCTCGGCGGCACTGGTTGTAACCACAGTAGACTTTGGTTTCGCCTGGACTTTTGTAACCTGTACATTGTACAATTTGTAGATGGTGAATAAAGCTTGTATTATCCAGCTAACGGATCCACGTGTCCTTGATTGCCTACCTTATAGCGAAAGTCATAACAGTATGTTACTATTTACTGTGCACTACGTATCGAAACAGTATGCTAATATTTAGTGGGCACAATGTGTGCACAAATACGATGACGCCGGTTGAGTAGGTGACACTTTGGTGTGTGTGAAGTCCCTGTAAGGATGAGACGAAATCTCTTAGATCCTATGAACCACTAATGGGACGAATTTAATGCTGCCCTTCTTTCACCCATAACCGATGGTGCAATGGCCATGGAGGCACCACGGGAGATATACCGGGAACTTGAGCCAAGACCTGAAAAAATATTTTCTTGGTCCTCACCGGAGATCAAACCAGGTACCTACAAGCCGACAGTCGAGCGCTTTACCACACCGAGTGACACTTTGGTAGCGGTCCCTATCTGCAAGGTGTTAATTACGAGTTCAAATCCCAACAAGTTATGTCACCGAAACTTCTTCTTGTGTGCCCCTATTTCATTTCACTGTTGGTAATTAGAGTCGGTATTAGAAAAAAATGAGCGCTACGAAATCATTAAGGGCCCTAACGGTGAGTAGATAAACACATACAATTTTTACAAGGACTTTCTTTTATTATTAGTTTGAAAAGGGAAGGGGGGGAGGAGTTACCCACTCTCTCTCTGAACACTCTCTCTCTGAACACTCTCTCTCTGAACACTCTCTCTCTGAACACTCTCTCTCTGAACACTCTCTCTCTGAACACTCTCTCTCTGAACACTCTCTCTCTGAACACTCTCTCTCTCTGAACACTCTCTCTCTCTGAACACTCTCTCTCTCTGAACACTCTCTCTCTCTGAACACTCTCTCTCTCTGAACACTCTCTCTCTCTCTGAACACTCTCTCTCTCTCTGAACACTCTCTCTCTCTCTGAACACTCTCTCTCTCTGAACACTCTCTCTCTCTCTGAACACTCTCTCTCTCTCTGAACACTCTCTCTCTCTCTGAACACTCTCTCTCTCTCTGAACACTCTCTCTCTCTGAACACTCTCTCTCTCTGAACACTCTCTCTCTCTGAACACTCTCTCTCTCTGAACACTCTCTCTCTCTGAACACTCTCTCTCTCTGAACACTCTCTCTCTCTCTGAACACTCTCTCTCTGAACACTCTCTCTCTCTCTGAACACTCTCTCTCTCTCTCTGAACACTCTCTCTCTGAACACTCTCTCTCTCTCTGAACACTCTCTCTCTGAACACTCTCTCTCTCTGAACACTCTCTCTCTGAACACTCTCTCTCTCTGAACACTCTCTCTCTCTCTGAACACTCTCTCTCTCTGAACACTCTCTCTCTCTGAACACTCTCTCTCTCTCTGAACACTCTCTCTCTCTCTGAACACTCTCTCTCTCTGAACACTCTCTCTCTCTCTGAACACTCTCTCTCTCTGAACACTCTCTCTCTGAACACTCTCTCTCTCTCTGAACACTCTCTCTCTCTGAACACTCTCTCTCTCTCTGAACACCTCTCTCTCTCTGAACACTCTCTCTCTGAACACTCTCTCTCTCTCTGAACACTCTCTCTCTCTGAACACTCTCTCTCTCTCTGAACACTCTCTCTGAACACTCTCTCTCTCTCTGAACACTCTCTCTCTCTCTCTGAACACTCTCTCTCTGAACACTCTCTCTCTGAACACTCTCTCTGAACACTCTCTCTGAACACTCTCTCTCTCTCTGAACACTCTCTCTGAACACTCTCTCTCTCTGAACACTCTCTCTCTCTCTCTGAACACTCTCTCTCTCTCTGAACACTCTACTCTCTCTGAACACTCTCTCTCTCTGAACACTGAACACTCTCTCTGAACACTCTCTCTCTCTCTGAGCACTCTCTCTCTCTCTGAACACTCTCTGAACACTCTCTGGACAACACTCTCTCTCTCTCTGAACACTCTCTCTCTCTGAACACTCTCTCTCTCTGAACACTCTCTCTCTCTCTCTCTGAACACTCTCTCTCTCTGAACACTCTCTCTCTGAACACTCTCTCTCTGAACACTCTCTCTCTCTGAACACTCTCTCTCTCTCTGGGCTGCACTCTCTCTCTCTGAACACTCTCTCTCTCTGAACACTCTCTCTCTCTGAACACTCTCTCTCTGAACACTCTCTCTCTCTCTGAACACTCTCTCTCTCTCTGAACACTCTCTCTCTCTCTGAACACTCTCTCTCTCTGAACACTCTCTCTCTCTCAGAACACCTCTCTCTCTCTGAATACTCTCTCTCTCTGAACACTCTCTCTCTCTGAACACTCTCTCTCTCTCTGAACACTCTCTCTCTCTGAACACTCTCTCTCTGAACACTCTCTCTCTCTGAACACTCTCCCTCTCTGAACACTCTCCCTCTCTGAACACTCTCTCTCTCCTGAACACTCTCTCTCTCTCTGAACACTCTCTCTCTCTGAACACTCTCTCTCTCTCTGAACACTCTCTCTCTCTCTGAACACTCTCTCTCTCTCTGAACACTCTCTCTCTCTCTGAACACTCTCTCTCTCTGAACACTCTCTCTCTCTCTGAACACTCTCTCTCTCTGAACACTCTCTCTCTCTCTGAACACTCTCTCTCTCTCTGAACACTCTCTCTCTCTGAACACTCTCTCTCTCTGAACACTCTCTCTCTCTGAACACTCTCTCTCTCTGAACACTCTCTCTCTCTGAACACTCTCTCTCTCTCTGAACACTCTCTCTCTCTGAACACTCTCTCTCTCTCTGAACACTCTCTCTCTCTGAACACTCTCTCTCTCTGAACACTCTCTCTCTCTGAACACTCTCTCTCTCTCTGAACACTCTCTCTCTCTGAACACTCTCTCTCTCTCTAGAACACTCTCTCTCTCTCTGAACACTCTCTCTCTCTCTGAACACTCTCTCTCTCTCTCTGAACACTCTCTCTCTCTGAACACTCTCTCTCTCTCTAAACACTCTCTCTCTCTCCCTGAACACTCACTCTCTCTGAACACTCTCTCTCTCTCAACACTCTCTCTCTCTCTGAACACTCTCTCTCTCTCTGAACACTCTCTCTCTCTGAACACTCTCTCTCTCTCTGAACACTCTCTCTCTCTCTGAACACTCTCTCTCTCTCTGAACACTCTCTCTCTGAACACTCTCTCTCTCTCTGAACACTCTCTCTCTCTGAACACTCTCTCACTCTGAACACTCTCTCTCTGAACACTCTCTCTCTCTCTGAACACTCTCTCTCTCTGAACACTCTCTCTCTCTCTGAACACTCTCTCTCTCTGAACACTCTCTCTCTCTCTGAACACTCTCTCTCTCTCTGAACACTCTCTCTCTCTCTGAACACTCTCTCTCTCTCTGAACACTCTCTCTCTCTCTCAACTCTCTCTCTCTCTGAACACTCTCTCTCTCTCTGAACACTCTCTCTCTCTCTGAACACTCTCTCTCTCTGAACACTCTCTCTCTCTCTGAACACTCTCTCTCTCTGAACACTCTCTCTCTCTCTGAACACTCTCTCTCTGAACACTCTCTCTCTCTCTGAACACTCTCTCTCTGAACACTCTCTCACTCTCTGAACACTCTCTCTCTCTGAACACTCTCTCTCTCTCTAAACACTCTCTCTCTCTGAACACTCTCTCTCTCTCTGAACACTCTCTCTCTCTCTGAACACTCTCTCTCTCTCTGAACACTCTCTCTCTCTCTCTGAACACTCTCTCTCTGAACACTCTCTCTCTGAACACTCTCTCTCTCTCTCTGAACACTCTCTCTCTCTCTGAACACTCTCTCTCTCTCTGAACACTCTCTCTCTCTCTGAACACTCTCTCTCTCTCTGAACACTCCCTCTCTCTCTGAACACTCTCTCTCTCTCTGAACACTCTCTCTCTCTGAACACTCTCTCTCTCTCTGAACACCCTCTCTCTCTCTGAACACTCTCTCTCTCTCTGAACACTCTCTCTCTCTGAACACTCTCTCTCTCTGAACACTCTCTCTCTCTGAACACTCTCTCTCTCTCAAAACACTCTCTCTCTCTCTCTGAACACTCTCTCTCTCTGAACACTCTCTCTCTCTCTGAACACTCTCTCTCTCTCTCTCTGAACACTCTCTCTGAACACTCTCTGAACACTCTCTCTCTCTCTGAACACTCTCTCTCTGAACACTCTCTCTCTCTCTGAACACTCTCTCTCTCTCTGAACACTCTCTCTCTCTCTGAACACTCTCTCTCTCTCTGAACACTCTCTCTCTCTCTGAACACTCTCTCTCTCTGAACACTCTCTCTCTCTCTCTGAACACTCTCTCTCTCTCTCTCTCTGAACACTCTCTCTCTCTCTGAACACTCTCTCTCTCTCTGAACACTCTCTCTCTCTCTCTGAACACTCTCTCTCTCTGAACACTCTCTCTCTCTCTGAACACTCTCTCTCTGAACACTCTCTCTCTCTCTCTGAACCTCTCTCTCTCTCTCTGGAGCATCTCTCTCTCTCTCTCTGAACACTCTCTCTCTCTCTGAACACTCTCTCTCTCTCTGGGCACTCTCTCTCTCTCTCTGAACACTTTCTCTCTCTCTGAACACTCTCTCTCTCTCTAAAACACTCTCTCTCTCTCTGAACACTCTCTCTCTCTGAACACTCTCTCTCTCTCTGAACACTCTCTCTCTCTCTCTGAACACTCTCTCTCTCTCTCTGAACACTCTCTCTCTCTGAACACTCTCTCTCTCTCTGAACACTCTCTCTCTCTGAACACTCTCTCTCTCTCTCTGAACACTCTCTCTCTCTGAACACTCTCTCTCTCTCTGAACACTCTCTCTCTCTGAACACTCTCTCTCTCTCTGAACACTCTCTCTCTCTCTGAACACTCTCTCTCTCTCTCTGAACACTCTCTCTCTCTCTGAACACTCTCTCTCTCTGAACACTCTCTCTCTCTCTCTGAACACTCTCTCTCTCTCTCTCTGAACACTCTCTCTCTCTCCTGAGTTTTTACACTCTCTCTCTCTGAACACTCTCTCTCTACGAACACTCTCTCTCTCTCTGAACACTCTCTCTCTCTGAACACTCTCTCTCTCTGAACACTCTCTCTCTCCTCTGAACACTCTCTCTCTCTCGGAACACTCTCTCTCTCTCTCTGAACACTCTCTCTCTCTCTGAACCCACTCTCTCTCTGAACACTCTCTCTCTGAACACTCTCTCTGAACACTCTCTCTGAACACTCTCTCTCTCTGAACACTCTCTCTCTCTCTGAACACTCTCTCTCTCTGAACACTCTCTCTCTCTGAACACTCTCTCTCTCTGAACACTCTCTCTCTCTGAACACTCTCTCTCTCTCTCTGAACACACTCTCTCTCTCTGAACACTCTCTCTCTCTCTCTCTGAACACTCTCTCTCTCTCTGAACACTCTCTCTCTCTGAACACTCTCTCTCTCTCTGAACACTCTCTCTCTCTGAACACTCTCTCTCTGAACACTCTCTCTCTGAACACTCTCTCTCTGAACACTCTCTCTCTGAACACTCTCTCTCTGAACACTCTCTCTCTGAACACTCTCTCTCTGAACACTCTCTCTCTGAACACTCTCTCTCTGAACACTCTCTCTCTGAACACTCTCTCTCTGAACTCTCTCTCTGAACACTCTCTCTCTCTGAACACTCTCTCTCTCTCTCTCTGAACACTCTCTCTCTTTCTCTCTCTGAACACTCTCTCTCTCTCTCTCTCTCTCTGAACACTCTCTCTCTCTCTCTCTCTCTCTCTGAACACTCTCTCTCTCTCTCTCTCTGAACTCTCAGTGGTAACTGCGGGGAGAGGGGTGTAAATATAAATCAATATAATAGGAACTGGGACAATGATGTGGACAATTCGGTCAATTGTTGACATGGAATAAGGAAATGGGGTGTCGATAAAATTGACGTAAATAAAAACAGCATTTTAGAAAATAAATATTGATAAATTACAGAGTTCAGGAATGTGTGAGATATATACTACGGTAATATTCACTTGTCTATATAAGTTCAGGAATGTGTGAGATATATACTACGGTAATATTCACTGGCCTGTATAAAGATGTTGCTTTTTTGTTTTTGTAGGTTATATTGTAGGCCTACTGGATAATTGTGTTACAGTGTAGGCCTACTGGTTAATTGTGTTACAGTGTAGGCCTACTGGATAATTGTGTTACAGTGTAGGCCTACTGGATAATTGTGTTACATTGTAGGCCTACTGGATAATTGTGTTACATTGTAGGCCTACTGGATAATTGTGTTACAGTTTAGTCCTACTGGATAATTGTGTTACAGTGTAGTCCTACTGGAAAATTGTGTTACAGTGTAGTCCTACTGGATAATTGTGTTACAGTGTAGTCCTACTGGATAATTGTGTTACAGTGTAGGCCTACTGGATAATTGTGTTATAGTATAGTCCTACTGGATAATTGTGTTACAGTGTAGTCCTACTGGATAATTGTGTTACAGTGTAGTCCTACATTTTTTATGAGAATCGCATTTTTAAAAAATTCTTCGAAGTAAGTACCTCTAATTACTCCCCTTTTTGAAGACGTTTAATAGAAAAAAAAATCACTATTTACAGGTTAAACCTGATATCGCTATTTACAGGTTAAACCTTATCTTTCCTTTAACTCTTACTGCAGGTTTATTATTGATGTAAATGGCTTCGAAAAGTGATTGCTAGTTTTTAACTGTGCTTTTGACTAATGATTATGTTGTTTTTTTTTAAATATGTTGTAAATTACCCATAGCACTATAGTCATAGTTTTACCACTGATTATTATGAATCGCACACAACATTTCATACAACTACTTTTGTTGTTTAGCCCAGAGATGACTGGCATCACTTAGCTCAGAATCCATAACCTACATCAAGTCATTGTGATACATCACCAAATCACCCAGATTCTTACCTAAAGAATTTATCAGAGCCATGCTAATGATCGGGGGTGGGGGTCAGACAGGGATTTTTAGAGATATAAGGGAGCCTTTGGCAAATATATCTGATAGGGGTCCCCCCCATAGCTTGAGATTTGATTGAAACTTTGAAAGGGGGCCCTTTAAAAGTAGGGGCACCAAGTGTTCGCCTGGTTGGCTAACAGTAACACCATCAGAATAGCTTTACTTTCTGTTAGCCTATAGAGTACTATAGACCAATGTTATGTCAATATATTTCTTAACCTATGATTGCTCTCAATGACTGACTGTTAGATAAACACATGTACATGATTCGACCAAAGCATCACCGGCATGATTCAACCAAATCACCTGCATGATTCAACCAAATCATCTGCATGATTCAACCAAATCATCTGCATGATTCAACCATCATATGATTCAACCTGCAACAGTCAACTAAAGTCAATAAAAGGAATAAAACAAACTCATATACAGAAATAACACACAACTCTTGCCATTTTTATTAATGTGAAATTTATTTTTCTCTTTGAGACTGATTGCTTAAAAAGCGTGTGAGTTTGTATTAGTGGTGAAGATGCAATGGTCAACACAGGTTTATTCTACTGAAAGGGGTATATGGGTGGCCATCACAATACAGTTATATTCAAAAGGTTTTAATGACAGACATTACTAAACAATGTGGGTAAAATAAAAATAAAAGGGAAAAAAAGAACGTAATACCACTAGTTTAACCAACCCCCCGGGGGTTTTTATAAAAAATTTTTACTTTTTTATTCTTTAATATTACTAGTAACCAACTAAAAACACATAGTATTTGAATAATTTTCTTCTATTCTGCATATTTTTTCTTGATTAAAAAAAAAAATTCTTTTGGCCAGGCTAAACCTTTAAAATAAATCATGTTAAAACAAGCTAAACTGGATTGCTCTTTCTTTCAGAGTTGACTTTTTTTCTCTACAGCAATTTTAAAGCAACTGACCACATACATCTAAGTAATTTTTTCTTCTTCTGGCTTCATATCAGCTCTTTGAAAAAAAAAACACTAAAACAGGTTTAGTTAGGAAACCTTCTAAATGGCAAATGATATTATAAGGATTTTAATAATGAGAACCCAAAGAGTTCAATATCTCTAAACGTTTGGTTACCTTGGCTACATCATATATCTATTCTCAAATGAGTCTTATATGTGAGGAGCTGAGGCGTAATGGTAAGTTTGGCTTTGAGGAAAAGAACTGGTAACAAACAGAACAATTCCAGGAATTTCCTCTGGTGTTAATTAAGCGATGGGTTTCCAAAGCAGTAAAATCAATAAACATTCATTACACAGGCAACATGAGGCAGAATGCAAGGATGACATAAGTAGGACAGCTGGTAAGAAAAGAGATTTCGACACACAATAAACAGTGTCAAGGTTTTTTTTATCCATTCTGATAAACCAGTTGTTCGATCTCTTAATCATATACCAAACTTTCTTGAGATGTGGAATACTTCGATAGTTCTTCTTCCTTTCCGTTTTGAATTAAATGTTGCTTGGTCTAGCGGGACGGGTGGCCGAGTGGTTTAGATACTCGACCCTCAGCCTGAGAGTCATGGGTTCGATCCTCGGTGAGAACAATGAAATTTCTCCAGGTGTGATTTGCTGCAAAGTCGTCCAACAATTCAACCCAGTTTTTAGTGGGTCATGTGACTTAAGTTGGGGAAGTAAAGGCGGCCGGGCGTTGTGCTAACCACACAATCCCTTCATATGCCGAGGTTATAGAAACAGATAAATGCTACACTTTAACAGCCCCGTTGGCCCAGTAGGTTGGGAATTTTACTCTTGCTTGATCTGGACTTCTTCAGGAACTAAACTGTTCTGAGATGGCAAACACTGCGACAATTGTTCTTTAGCATGAATAACCTGGTGTTTGGACAAGCCGCTTTTCTTTGAAAAGCTTTTTCGGCAAACTGAACATTTAAAAACCACCTTTGCCTTTGTGTGCACTGATAGGTGTATGCCCAAAGCTTGTTTCTGGTAGAACCCCCTGTTACAAACTAAACATTTAAATGGTTTCTCTCCAACATGCATGAGCTGGTGCACGACCAAAGATCCTTTCTCTTTAAAGCTTCGGTTACATAATACACATTTAAACGGTTTTTCTCCGGTATGTATCAACAGGTGCATGCCCAAAGATCCTTTCTGTGTGAAGCTTTTCTTGCACACCGAACACTCGTATGATTTTCGTCCAGTGTGTATTAATTCATGCATCTTCACAGCGCTTTTATGACGAAAGCATTTCTCACAATATCTACACTGATAGGGTTTTACCCCAGCGTGAGCCAACTCATGGGACTTGAAGGCTGAGCTACTGAAAAAGCTTTTGTGGCATAAAGGGCATTCAAATGTTTTCCTTGCAGCGTGGCCCGACATGTGCACTTTCAAGCTGGTAAAATCTGAAAAGTTTCTCCCGCACGACAAGCACAGCAGCGATTTCCCCATCGTGTGCTTTGTCTGGTGTCTGATCAGGGTACCTTCCGAGGTAAACCTCTTGTGGCAAAAGGAACATTTTAATAATTTTCCTCCGGCATGAACTGACTGGTGACTGGCCAAACTGGACCTTTTGGAAAAAATTTCATGACATACTGAACATTCAAGTGGTTTCCTGGTATGTGTCAGCATATGCCTGGTAAGGTCTGTTTCCCTGTAAAAGCCCTTCTGGCATACTGAACATTGGTGCGGCTTTATTCCAGTGTGGATCACATGGTGCACGAGCAGGGACTTTTTGTAAGAAAAGCTTTTTTGACAAATTTCACAGTGGAATGATTTTCGTACTCTGTGAGTTAATTCGTGCCTGTCTAATGATTTACTCAGATAAAAGATTTTCCCACAAATGAAACACTTAAATGTTTCCAGAACATTCATTTTTTATGATGTTTCATGCTTAAAGTGCACATCAAATTCCATGTGCAAATCTCCTTTAGCCTGCTATATTATTATGACATCTGCCATATTATTATGACAAAATAAATTTTACAAAACTGTTACAGAATCTTACATGTCTGTTGTAACATTTCTTTACTTTCAAAGTAGACAAGATGGCTCCTTGTTAATTTGCAGTGAGTTTTTTTTTAAGTTTTTTAAGTGCATTTGTTCATTTCCCATTTTTAAACTTGAAAGTGAAAAGGAATCAAAACAGTTCTTTCAATTCACACATTTTTCGACTTCTTTTGTCTGCAATGAGTTTCTGCAAAACAAATAAAACTAATAAAGAATACATTGAGGTGAAATTCACTACTGAATAGGTCACAACTCTAAATGTATTTTTTAATGAACTCTATAAACAGTACTTACAACAAGCACCTATATGCACTACAAGTTCTTATATCTCTGCGCGACTAATTTTCCCAATTATGTCAAGTTTTTCTTTCAAACAATACGAGACGAAAGGCACAGTATGTAATTATTGGTACAAATTAAATGGGGGAGGGGTCACAGCTTTTTTAAAATTATGACATGGCGGACAATTTTTTTTAATAACGATGTGGTCGTGGGGGGGAACGAATGGAGACAACAACAGATGTGCTTTCATATGTCCTTTCTGTGGGCTTATGGACATTGTAGCGCTCATTCCCTCACTAAGTCAGTGGCTAATTTCATATACAAATCTTCTTTTAGTCTGTCACATTAATAAGACAAAAAAAATAAAAAAAATTAATATAAAAAAGATTTATACGTTTTCACAGGTCTGTCGCACCATTTACCTTCTCACAGGTCTGTAGCACTGTTTATTTTTGTCAACGTTGACAATATCCCTTCTCGTGAATTTGGTTGTGGATATTTTGTTTCCAACATGTATTATTTCATTTTCAATTTCAAGCATTCAAGGTGCACAAAGTATCCCTTTAGTCTGTTCAACAGACACATTTTCTAAGCTGCTTCAACTGAAATGAGTTTCTGCGAAGAAAAATACAATTTATTTTACTACAAAAATTAACCAAATAATCTGGGGTCAGATCTTGAGGTCAAGATGCACATCCCCTGAGGTCAATATGCACATTCCCTGAGGTCAAGATGCACATCCCCTGAGGTCAAGATGCACACACCCTGAGGTCAAGATGCACATACCCTGAGGTCAAGATGCACACACCCTGAGGTCAAGATGCACATACCCTGAGATCAAGATGCACATACCAGAATGTCGCTTTTTAACTATATAAACAATGTAAACGGTGCAAATAAATCACAAATAATTGTTTTAAAAAAAAAATTTTTAATTTTATATTACATTTTAATACATTTTTTATACACAAGTTCTGATTCAAGTTAGTACACCGTTTTAAAAAATAGGCTTGTGGAGCGTTCCCATTTTGAACATCATTGGAAACCATTGGATTTTTTTTTAGTCCCGCTACATGCTAAAAGTCCCCAAGTGCTAAAAATCCCCAAGTCTACCCAGTTGGGGGGATTGTAGAGGCAGCTGGGCGATGTGCAAGCTACACAATCCCTCAATATACTATGGCAAACGAAACATAAATTTTTACACTATTATCTAACCTGATGATTGACTCCCCCGCCTTAGGAGTTTAAGTTCAACTTAATTTATTTTACAGACTGGCTCTGAAGTATTTGTTTAGTCCATATAATTTCTATAAGCATCATCCGAGACACTATTGTCAAAAAGTCTCCCTGTTCCTCTTTCTGTCGCAATTTTGAGTAAAGGCAGTACATAATGTCCAGTCCATTCCTTAATGTAAGCAATTTAGTTTTTTTCTAGGGTGGCATCTCTTCAATGCGCTCTCAATGGTACCCTGGATTATAGTATTGCACAGGGTAGTGTGGTATATTGTATGAAATATTTTTTTTTAAAGTATTTATGATATGGCTATTTATAAAAAAGTATTTTTCTTTTACATTTTTTACCTGTTTTAGTATGCAAAGTCAATATGAACTAATAAAATTTTAAGTTGCGTACCTAGAATGATAATGAGGGCTAAAGAACTGTCTGTCATAATCTTTTTTAAAATTCTCTATTATTTTTAACTTGCTTTTGTTGGAAATGTTTGTATAAGATGTTCAAAATAGACAGCAAACCTAAAAACTCTTCCAAAAGTAATACATTTCATTAAATGTGAAAATATGATATACTTATTTTTTAAAATCAATAAAAGAGGTAGCTAGAAATTTTAAACTATTCTCAACATTCCATTTTTTTTTACACAAACTATGGGAAATCCCAGAAATGTGGATTTCCCCTCAACGCAGACATTACCTGTGTGCCATAATTTTTAGTTTGTTATTGCAACATGATCGAACCCACTATGGTAGCCCTGAAATTAAAAGTTTGTCATTGAGCCAACTGAAGCTACTTGTAAAATTGTTCATGACGCTACAAGAACTGTAAAGTTACACAATAATGAATGGTGGCTCTCAGATAGCCCTTTCAGATAAAATATATGACCGTAAAAAAAATGGAGCGCTAACAGTGCTGCAATGTCATCTCGGGTTCAAAGTACACTCTTTAACTACTCTGCCTCCTTTTTTTAGAGCAGTCCCAATCTTGCACTTCTTGTCCCCGTACATATGTTGAAATGTTTATGACCTTTATGCATCTAAATTTTTCCTATCAAAAGTTTTAAAAATAATTTCTATGTGTAATTGCAGATGAAAACATTAACTGTTTACAGTGTATAATAATGCTAAATTAGGGTAAGTACACATAGCTTACAATCCCTAAAATGCAAAAAAAAGCAAAGCAACAAAAAAACCAGATTACTTACTGAAATATCACCAATATCACTTTCATTTACGTCCACACCGTCCAATCCATGATTTGGAAAGATTTCATTTTAACATCCTGGAGGAGCCTGCAAGCTTAAAGAAAAAAAATAAAACATTTACTTAATTGAAAAAACCTTTATTATTAAAAGTTGTACAGGTCTAAGTATATTGTATATAGGAACTCAGTCAGGCTATGTATTTACTTATTACACCATTTTATTATAAGGGGCATTTTTTTTTTTATATTAAGCTATCTGGGACTTATTTTGAGCTTGTCTATACACACTTAGATATGTGCAGTCTGGTCCAACTGCACAGCAAGTGTTTATTTGAAGGGTTTTCTGTCATACAAGCTAGTCTGGCTTAAAAAAAAAAAAACAACATTACATTAAATGTCTATAAAGTTACAACACTTCTAAAATTGTGTACAAACAGCTTGTATTTTAGTCTTCTATTTGTCTGTCTATAAATTATAACCGTCCATACTTTCCAATAATTATCTGTCTTGTAGTACTTTAAAATATCAACAGCATCTTCTCCATGTTGGCATTTTTTTTCTTTTTTAAAAGCAATAGTGTAAAGCATTTTATGGTCATTCATAGCAATAAATGTGAGAATGTGCGTCGTACTTCAAAATAAATTTTGTACATTCCATAGATT
Organism: Bulinus truncatus; assembly: GCA_021962125.1. NCBI lineage: Eukaryota > Metazoa > Mollusca > Gastropoda > Planorbidae > Bulinus > Bulinus truncatus. The sequence goes on from JAGDYQ010000041.1 coordinate 1,561,343, forward strand.
TGAAACTATCGTTATTGCTTGATTTTTCTTTAGCCAATCCCAGAAATATATATACTCGTGTTGTCATCAACAGTTGAGGTCATGTGGAGTGAGCTTTCTATTATGGAAATAATTAGAGATATTTTGTTTTACATCCCACTAGGCTGTAGTAATATTTTGCGTTTCACCACTGCTCCCTCCCCCTTTCGAACTTAACATTTAGAGACTCTGGTAGGCTTGATTTTGATATAAAAGATGTGTATATGCTGTGTGTCTAGAAAAAAATTGCATTAATTACAATTAACAGGTAAAGAAATAATTAATCTACTTCCATTTTGGACAGTTGTTATATATTGTTGCTCACACTTTATTATTTTAGTGAAGTGTTTATTTTAAAAAATAAATAAGATTATGTAAATTATTCTTACCAAATAAAGTAATTATAACTATTTTAAATATTTATAAGACTACAAACAAGTGAATGCAAGTTTTCGCCAAATCAATTTGGGCAAAAGTTAGAGTTATCTGTTCTATTAATTACAAATCATTTTAACAATAAATAGCGTTAATAAGCCTAGTAAAATAAAAGGCACTTGTTACGGGACCGACCGTTCGGTTTCCGTATTTTTTTTACCCGGGCCCGGGTACCAGCCGTAGATAATATTGCTCCACACCCTAACCCTAACCCTAATCCTGAAAAAAAAAATTCTGAAAAAAAAAAATTTATATGTCATGTTCCTTATACCCTAATATAATGGTCACCGTCGGTCCCGTAACAAGTGCGAAAATAAAAATATGCATATTATTTTCTTATTTATTCATTACAGCGAAATACAAACAGCTTTTACAAATTTGTGTTAGTATACTTGATAAGGTAATGTTGTAATTTAGAGGCAGAAATTATTTTGATATTATTGTACCTATTGATACTTTACCTCTGACTCTGTAAACATTCCAAAATCATCGTAGAACTAATAATGATTTCTGGGCACGCTGCCCCAGTACTATTTATCGAGTGTATTTCTTGTGCGAATTTAGACAGCTACCATTCTTGGATGTTTGATTTACAACCACTCCCACTAATGGAAGAAGGAATAATAAAAACAGGTTTTTCTGCTTACAATACCTCGGAAAATTAAATTATTCGATTTAACATTAACTTACTTAAACAGAAGTTTTACAGGTGCAATGTAAACAAAGACGGTTAATCGTCCTATTTTTTTAATTATCCGGATGAATATCAAAAACCTATACTCAGATTAACGGAACAAGTTTTAAAAAAAAAGTCTTGCAAAAAAAAAAAAACGTACTTCTAGGAAGTATAAGGTTTGAATCATGGACGTACTATATGATTAGTGGCGTCACTAGGAATTGCAGGGGGGGGGGGGAGTGTGTGACACCAAAATGAACAGATTAAATTTCATAACAGAAAAATAATCGATATAGTCGGTTTTATAACCAATCCTAATTAAAAACATGAGCAGTAGCACAGGGTGTCACCATGCGAAGCAGTGGCATAGGGTGCCAGCAGGCCTGTGTCGAACCTACGGATTTCGGGGCCCGGGGTGACCTCTTTGGGGACCCATGTATTTTGACATTCGACACCATGACATGAGATAACGTACTTAATATTTAATGGAAAAAAATAATTTTGGGGCCCCCCTTCAAGTTGGGGCCCGGGGAAACTTTCAAATTCGGACCCCCTCCCCCCCACCCTAGGAACGCCTCAGCAGCAGGCGGATAAAAAAAAGGACGCATGTAGTCACGTGGTTTTATGAAATTGGAGACATAGTTTAAAAAACTGACTTTAATGAAAGTAATGTAGCCCACATCTTTCTGAAATACAGTCAGTAATAATATCGTTTTTATCGCTAAAGAAGTTTTTAGTACATTCACCCAGGTCTAGAGCAGGAAAATTTTAAATATGTACCATTGCTCATGGTGGACGTCTTGAGGAGAGGGCGTGACACATAGAATTCTCGGAACCGGGTGTCACCAACCATAGTATATATATATATTACCACTGTATATGATGTCTATGTTTTGAATGAATCCCTAGATCCAATCACACGGTGTCATGCATCCTTGATCGACTGCCCCGCCCATGAATGAGGTGGGTAATGGAGCTCCTAAAATTTAGGGTGTCACCCCCCCCCCCTCCTCTGCTGTCAAGACTTTCACCATGAGCAATGGTACATATTTTATATATATATATATATATATATATATATATATATATATATATATATATATGTGTGTGTGTGTGTCTGTGTCTTTGTGTGTGTGTGTGTAAATTTAAATAAGAAAAAAGAGCGACGATTTTGTTGTGCTCTTTATTAACTTCGTGTCCTTGTCACATGTTTAATGTGTTTATATGTTTATTTAGTACTGTCCAAATGGTGACCTCTGGTTTATCCAGTACTGTCCACGTAGTGACCGCTGGTTTATCCAGTACTGTCCAAGTAGTGACCACTGATTTAACCAGTACTGTCCAAGTAGTGACCACTGGTTTAACCAGTACTGTCCAAGTAGTAGTGACCGCTGGTTTAACCAGTACTGTCCAAGTAGTAGTGACCGCTGGTTTACCCAGTACTGTGCAAGTAGTAGTGACCGCTGGTTTACCCAGTACTGTCCAAGAAGTGACCACTGGTTTATCCAGTACTGTCCAAGTAGTAGTGACCGCTGGTTTAACCAGTACTGTCCAAGTAGTGACCGCTGGTTTACCCAGTACTGTGCAAGTACTAACCCTGGTTTACCCAGTACTGTGCAAGTACTGACTGCTGGTTTGTCCAGTAATGTCCAATTAGTGACCGCTGGTTTAAAAACGCATGAGTGAGAGGGTGACAGTACCTGTTAACAGTGCTCGATTTAAGAAAAAAAAACTAGTGCCGGGGGATGAAAAAAAAATAATTCTGCTGAGCCGGGGATAAAAGTCTATGGTCTCATCCCCGGCGGGAATGAATTAGCTAAAGCAGAGCCGGGGATGACAGTTCTCAGTGCCGGGGTATTTCCCGGCATCCCCGGTGGTCAATCGAGCCCTGTCTGTTACATAATAAGAATCGAGGGGGTTGAATTTTGTAACAATATATATTTTTCAAACAGGCATGGGGAGGGAACTCTTACGATGTATATTTTCGCTTTATGCAATAAGCCTTTATTAAATATGAGGCGTTTTGACCCACATTTATCTAACCCTCTTGAATCAATTAATATTTTTTTAAAAGGAGAGTTTCAAAGGTCAAAGGTCATGGTAAAATACAGACCATTGCAGTATGCTAGGATTAAGGGAGGGATTAAAAAGTAAAGTATTTTCAAGAACAGAGATTACTGTTACTTAGAACACCAACCAAGATCAGAGATTACTGTTACTTAGAACAGTTACCAATATCAGAGATTACTGTTACTTAGAACAGTTACCAAGATCTGAGATTACTGTTACTTAGAACAGTTACCAAGTTCTGAGATTACTGTTACTTAGAACAGTTATCAAACCACACTGAAATCTGACATAATATATGAATATAAAGTCTCAGTAAGATTTTGCCTTTTGGGCCACTATGAATTAAAAGTGTCACTTACCAGACAATAACAAAAAGAGGCTAAAAATAGATCCCAATCCCATCGGATGCGTAAGAAAACCGCTCATAACTGGTGAATGTTTTAGAAAAAATAATGTCTAATGATAACCAAGAGACGGTGAATGATTATAACCGATGGACCAGATAAAGGTTAGAGATTATCACCATATACGCATGTCTAAATTATTGCACAACATAACACATTATAAATGAAGTTAAAAATAAGACAATTTTTGTATATCGCTTCGATTTATTGATATCTGTTGTTGTTGGTAAACGGAAAATGGCTGTCTTACATAGCTGAAGTAACTGAAATGGTAGTGCTGTGCACATAAACCTGTCTAATACACGCTCATACATAGACATTTCGTAAAGCAAATTCAATTAAAAATTTGCTGAAGTAGAAACATCATATACCTCACGAAAGAATAAAATAACAATCTACGTCTAGCTACTACAACATTTACAATCAGATAACAGCTACAAATATTCAGCGAACAGCTACAGATATTCAGATAACAGCTACATGGAATTATAGCTGAGGTTGTATTAGTATGAAAATGTCGACTCATAGGCGTCTATGTCATACACTCCGGGGAAGTCATCTGTCCCCACAGACGTGCTGTTGGTGCCGTCTCGATTGAGTCGTTTGATCTTCCTATAAAAATAAAATACAGCAACCGTATCAATCGTCTCAGTCACACAGTTTAATATGTTATAATCTTTAAAAAAAAACAAAATTACACACTCTAGGCAGAGGCAGAAATAATAAAAACGGGGGTGCACCGTGCTCATGAGGGACTTAACAAACTTTATATCTCTATTTTACTTTACGCTGGGCGTCAGCCAAATTTAATCCGCCTATTTTTGTTGTGTTTTACTATTCACACACTTTCTGTGTGTGGTCAATTGGGTTTTACTATTCACACAATTTCTGTGTGTGGTCAATTGTGTTTTACTATTCACACAATTTCTGTGTGTGGTCAATTGGGTTTTACTATTCACACACTTTCTGTGTGTGGTCAATTGGCTTTTACTATTCACACACTTTCTGTGTGATCCAATGTTGGATATAATTTTCTTAATCGTGAACATATCAGGTTAAAAAAAAACTCCATCCTTACATTCATCAGACAACTGTTGTTTTAATAAACAGTCCATTACTTAATCTTGAAGAGTAATAGACTGTTTATTAATCTCACACTTGTCATATACAACTTGATGATATGAAATCAGTAGTGGCCCTAAGGGGGGGGGGGCGGCAGCTGGCGTGACTGCCACCGCGATTGAAGTTTTATTGTTTGTTTCATGCCTATCTGCAACAAAGCTAAACATTTGTTCCAGGGCCCTCAAATGACACTCATCGTCGGCCCCGCGTGCTTCTGACGCCGCCTCTGCCATGAAGTTATTGTATTGCTGGTCAGAGGTAGATGTGACGGCAGGCACACTGTGCCCCAAACCGTGGAAGGAGACAGCGAAACCCCCCAACTAACAATTGTATAATTATTTTGTCTGTTTCTTTTTTAAAAGTGGCCCAAAATTTTCTTCTGATCCTAGGCCCCAGTCATCATAGGACCCAGTCTTGAAAGGCCCCAGTCATCATAGGCACCAGTCATCGTAGGTTCCAGTCATGAAATGCCCCAGTCATCATAGGCCCCATTCATCATAGGCCCCAGTCATGAAAAGCCCCAGTCATCGTAGGCCCCAGTCATGAAAGGCCCCAGTCCTCATAGGCCCCAGTCATGAAAGGCTCCAACCATCAGAGGCCCCAGTTATGAAAGGCCCCAGTAATCAGAGGCCTTATTTATCATAGGCCCCAGTCATGAAAGGTCCCAGTCATCATAGGCCCAGTCATCATAGGCTCCAATCATGAAAGGCCCAAGTCCTCGTAAGCACAGTCATGAAAGGCCCCAGTCATGAATGGCCCCAGCAATCAGATGCCCTTGTATGAAAGGCCCCAGTCATCGAAGGCCCCAGTCATAACAATCATGAAAGGCCCCAGCCATCAGAGGCCCCAGTTACGAAAGGCCCCAGTCATCAGAGGCCTCAGTCATCATAGGCCCCAGTCATGAAAGGCCCCAGTCATCGTAGGGCCTAGTCGTGAAAGGCCCCAGTCATCATAGGCCTCAGTCATAAAAGGCCCCAGTCATTGTAGGCTTCAGTCATGAAAGGCCCCAGTCATCGTAGGCACCAGTCATCAGAGGCCTCAGTTATGAAAGGCCCCAGTCATCGGAGGCCTCAATCATCATTAATCTGCCTCTGTGGCTAGTGAAACGATGCCCTTAATTTTATACATATCATTTATTTTCTTCATCATAAGATAATTGTTCTTAACATGAAAGTATCATATTACTAGTGTAATGATTTCTTAAACATATATGTGTCTCATCATTACTTGGTAATATACGTGCCACGCCATTATATAATCATATAATTGTCAGACCATTACCTGATCATAAACAGTTCTAGCCAATCAATGTACCATATAAATGTTGATGGCATGAAAGAATCAAATGGTATAACGGAATGATTACCTTCCGTTTAAATCCGTATAAAAGATGTACTTTGAAGTGATGGTTAGACCCTGAAGCTGAGACAGCTGGTCAGTGAATAGAACACGTCTGTTTCTACCATCTGTATCCATGACTTCTATCGTTCTTTGTCCAGAGTTACAGAAGTAAACAAGGTTCGCTAGCCATCAGTAAAAGAAGGAAATATTTTAAACATCATGACAAATAATAAACAAATTAAACGTATGTGTTTTGAGTTGTATCAACTGAACAACATTTTAAATACAGTTTATTCGTTTTATTCTTTTAGAAATATTTTTGAATAAGCAAAATTCGATGAACAAGCCAACAAGGATTGATAACAGCATTAGAACAGATACCCTCTTATGAATAGACCAGATACGATGTAGCCTGGAGTGCCTCTCCCTTTGTCTGGATGTTTATTTTGATAGCTACGAGGAAAAGCGAACCAAGAAAATTGTCTGGGGGCCCGAGATAAAATGTTTCAAAAGGTGGAGATTGAGAAGCCCCGTCATTTTAAAATCATGGGCCCCAATATTTTGGAGTGGCGGCCTTAATAGTATTTTTTGCATTGCTTTAAATTTCTTTCTTGTTTGCTCAATACAAGTCCATTCTGTGTACGGTGCCGACTAGAGGGCAGTCCAAAGTTACTCTTACAATCATTGGGCATTGAATTATGGGCCCCCTGGGCTAAATGGAACTCTGAAGCATCCCCTTCAGACAGCATCCAATCAAAAGAATGATATGAAATGGTAGAATAACCTCATCCCCCATCCCTCGCCTTGACAGGGCCCATTCTTTGACTATGTTCTATATAACAGGCTGGGCGGAGAGAAGAACATACGCAAAATTAAGACAGATACATAATGTTTATAGCATTTTCGTTGTGAGGTGGCCACCCGTTCACATGTTAGGGGGCCCTTTGCGATAAGTTGGCCATTTGGCTAAAATGGTCAGCTAGAATAATGACTTAGCAGTCAGTACATGTGTGTAGTGATCATCAGGGGCCAAATGTAAGATGGTGGCATCCCCTGGGTAAAGTAAAAGTACATGTCTGAGATTTGATCAATTTCATTACACAATTTATCAATTTCATTACACAATTTATCAATTTCATTACACAATTTATCAATTTCATTACACAATTCATCAACTTAATTACACAATTTATCAACTTCACTACACAATTCATCAACCCCATTACACAATTCAATAACTCCATTACAAATTTCATCAACCTCATTACACAATTTTACAACGATAAGAACAGAACCAACCAGTGTATTAGAATTTACCTGCGGGATCTACAGCTATCCCTCGTGGATCGTTTAACCCGCTACTGGCTATGACCTGTTGGTTTGTTCCGTTGTGGTTCATTTTAACCACTTTAGGACTGGCTCCGCCTTCTGTCCAATAGACGAATCTGTGGTTAATGTGAAATGATTTTTTGTTATACAGTTTTAGGGATATGTATGTCTACCGTACCAGCCAGCAAATAATAGAAAACAACCGTAACAACAAAGTCATCGGTTATCGACAAAAAAAAAACAATCAGTCCTTTAAGTGGGACGCTGAGTACTCGACTCGTTCATTCACGTCTTACTCAACTGACCCGTGGTCTCGCTCTCCCGTCTCTCTCACCCTTGCGGTCTCGTTCGCTCTTGTCCAGGTGCAACAATCGGTAACCCATTCACACACAATCGGTGGCCCATTCACACACAATCGGTGACCCACTTACACCCAATCGGTGGCCCACCTACACCCAATCGGTGGCCCACCTACACCCATTCGGTGGCCCACTTACACCCATTCGGTGGCCCACTTACACCCATTCGGTGGCCCTCTTACACCCATTCGGTGGCCCACTTACACCCACTCGGTGACCCACTTACACCCATTCGGTGACCCACTTACACCCAATCGGTGACCCACTTATACCCAATCGGTGACCCACTTACACCCATTCGGTGGCCCACTTACACCCAATCGGTGACCCACTTACACCCAATCGGTGGCCCTCTTACACCCAATCGTTGGCCCACTCATACACAATTAGTGGCCAACTCACACAAATTGGTGGCCCTTTTAAACCCAACTTGTGACAAACGCCTACAGTAATAGTTTCATTTGTTATAATAACTTTCTGATACATGAAATGGCTTTAAAAAGACAATATTGTAATAGAATTTGTCAGTTTATTTATTGTTTCATATATCAAAAAACCCATTCAAATCCAATTTAAAATTTCATTTTTAGCTATACCCCAGATTGGTAGTTCAACAGGACCGTAACATGGCAACATTTCAGATGGAGTAGTTAGAACAAGACCATACCATTAGTACATTCCAGATGGATTATTTCCAGAGAGTTTAAAAGTGACTTTAGAAGTTAGAAAAGGCTGCTCAACATAAAGGCCTCATTCACTAGACGACTAGTGTGTAAGCGGAAGTGCACTTGCGGTCACCAGGTGAAGTACACATGGCATACATTACACAAATCTAGCTACCTAGACTGCTGGACCACCAACCGGGGATGGGGGTTGGTTTTCCATCTGATCGCACAAACCCACCTATTGATAAGCAACTTTGTAACAAATTACTGTATGCCATGCCATTCTTATGTTTCGGGGGGGGGGCGTAGGTAAAAGGTACTTTCAGAGCCCCCAACGGCACACGTCTTGAAAAGAATAAGTATGCATACTTATAATATACTCTCTCTTGCAATGTAGACACAGTTAGTTAAATTCATGTACACTTTGGATTTTGTGAATTAATACTTACAAGTGTTGTTATCATATACTTACAAGTGTTGTTTTCATATACTTACAAGTGTTGTTATCATATACTTACAAGTGTTGTTATCATATACTTACAAGTGTCTCTTATCAAGGGCGATGCCTCCAGGTTGGGCCACGCTTGTGGCCAATATCTTCTGGTCAGTGCCGTAGGTGGACATTGAGCCGACCACATGATTCCCGCCATCAATATAATACAACGTATTTCTCCTCGTATCTAGAGCGAGACCGTTAATCAAACTACCTGCGAATCACAAAAAAACGTTTTGTGTACTTTATATACATGTAGGTGGTAGAGAATCATTTCGATATATTTACCGGTACAACTCAACCAGTGGCCTTGACGTTATAAAGGTTGAGACCCCCTGACCCAGTTTATCTATTTTTAGTTTATCTATTTTTAGTTTATATATTTTATATTTCTTATGAGTTATTTTGTTAACTTTTTTATCTTCAGATAGTTTAATGTTTTTCCGTTTTTTTTTAAGTTTTTTTATATATTGTTTTTACCTGGTGGTATATAAGATAGATATCTAGATTAATATTTACCTGCTGATATATAAAATAGATATCTAGATTAGTATTTACCTGGTGGTATGTAAGATATCTAGATAAGTATTTACCTGGTGGTATGTAAGATAGATATCTAGATAAGTATTTACCTGGTGGTATGTAAGATAGATATCTAGATAAGTATTTACCTGGTGGTATGTAAGATATATATCTAGATTAGTATTTACCTGCTGGTATATAAGATATCTAGATTAGTATTTACCTGCTGGTATATAGGATAGATATCTCATAAAGTTGCCTCTATTATCGAACACAGTAATCGTGGAATTTCTGTTGACGAAGTTAACCATTGACACGTAGTAATTCTGATTGTAAGTGTCAAATGTCACAGCCATCGGGACAGAATTATTCATAGCTGTGAATCTGTTAGCTGTATAGCTGTATTAATTATTAATACTCATTATGTACTCATTAATGATGAAATCAACAAAACATAGTTTCAAAATAATGATTTATTAGAACCAAAAAAACTTTTTAAAAAAAGTAGATTTTTATTTCGATCGCATCAATATTTATTTAAATTTTATTGACCTAAAAAAATCACGTGACAGCAGTGTGCCCCGGGACTTAAGGTAGGCCCTACAGAAAAAAAAATTATTTAATGCAATGTACCCTCTATCATTTTGCGAGGGAACCACTGGTCTCTATAGCTAGTAAGTATGAGGATCTGTTGCAGTGCCGTAGCTAGCGCAGGGTTTACGTTAAGCTACACACGTTTTAGCATAGGGCCCCCACTCTCTAGGGGCCACTAAATAATTGTCCAAGTGTGCGTCTCTCATGTATACTTGAATATTAGGCACTGACATAAAATCTGGACTTATAAAGGACGCCATATCTCAAATAGCTAAGGGCCATATCATATCTAAATCCGGCCCTGGGCGTAGTTAGGCGAATGCGGAGGGGAGTATCCTCCGCCGGGTGGCATTTTATAACTTTTTCGGCACTAGATTGGGTCTTGGATTTTCAGTGTGCGCCACAGGGCGCCGTAAACTCTGGTTACGCTACTAATATTTTGTAAATAATTTTATACTGGACAAATTAGCACCAAGTAAACTTACAGGGTTTTTGGAAAGAATGTTCACTCAGAGAATATTAATGCAGTTTGAAATAATTAATATCAGTGATTCAGTGGCGTAGCGAGCTTAACTCGCGCCCGAGGAAAATATCTTTTTAGCACCCCCCCCTCCCATTGGAAAACCATGCAATATTGTATGTAAAATATACCAGTTGGAGCCCCTTTGTGAGTAGCGCCCGGGGCATGATACCCTCCCCCCCACTAAGCTACTGCAGGTACTAAATATCCATAGCGAATAGTGATGATCACTGAACTATGTATGTATGCCTAAAGGGCTTTTTTATAGAGATAGCCTACTTTTGTTTCTCTTTATATTAGTCCTTTTAGGCTGAGATTTGTTTACATACACGTCAGTGATTGTCACAGAGTAACAGTGTGTGTGTGTGTGTGTGTGTGTGTGTGTGTGTGTCTCTGTGTGTGTGTGTGTGTGTGTGTCTCTGTGTGTGTGTGTGTGTGTGTGAGTTGGAGCTGTTGTTAATTATCACATACGTGAGTTGGAGTTGTTGTTAATTGTCACATACGTGAGTTGGAGCTGTTGTTAATTGTCACATACGTGAGTTGGAGCTGTTGTTAATTGTCACATACGTGAGTTGGAGTTGTTGTTAATTGTCACATACGTGAGTTGGAGCTGTTGTTAATTGTCATATACGTGAGTTGGAGTTGCTGTTAATTGTCATATACATGATTTGGAGCTGTTGTTAATTGTCATATACATGAGGTGGAGCTGTTGTTAATTGTCATATACATGAGTTGGAGCTGTTGTTAATTGTCATATACATGAGTTGGAGCTCTTGTTAATTGTCATATACATGAGTTGGAGTTGTTGTTAATTGTCATATACATGAGTTGGAGTTGTTGTTAATTATCACATACGTGAGTTGGAGCTGTTGTTAATTGTCATATACATGAGTTGGAGCTGTTGTTAATTGTCACATACATGAGTTGGAGCTGTTGTTAATTGTCACATACGTGAGTTGGAGTTGTTGTCAATAATCACATACGTGAGTTGGAGTTGTTGTTAATTATCACATACGTGAGTTGGAGTTGTTATTAATTGTCACATACGTGAGTTGGAGTTGCTGTTAATTATCACATACGTGAGTTGGAGTTGTTGTTAATTATCACATACGTGAGTTGGAGTTGTTGTTAATTGGCACATACGTGAGTTGGAGTTGTTGTCGATAATCACATACGTGAGTTGGAGTTGTTGTTAATTATCACATACGTGAGTTGGAGTTGTTATTAATTGTCACATACGTGAGTTGGAGTTGTTGTTAATTATCACATACGTGAGTTGGAGTTGTTGTTAATTATCACATACGTGAGTTGGAGTTGTTGTTAATTGTCACATACGTGAGTTGGAGTTGTTGTTAATCGTCACATACGTGAGTTGGAGTTGTTGTTAATTGTCACATACGTGAGTTGGAGTTGTTGTTAATTGTCATAGTTGGAGTTGTTGTTAATTGTCATATACATGAGTTGGAGTTGTTGTTAATTGTCATATACTTGAGTTGGAGCTGTTGTTAGTTGTCATATACATGAGTAGAAGTAGTTGTTAATTGTCATATACATGAGTTGGAGTAGTTGTTAATTGTCATATACATGAGTTGGAGTTGTTGTTAATTGTCATAAACATGAGTTGGAGCTGTTGTTAATTGTCATATACATGAGTTGGAGCTGTTGGTAATTGTCATATACATGGGTTGGAGCTGTTGTTAGTTGTCATATACATGAATTGGAGTTGTTGTTAATTGTCACATACATGAGTTGGAGCTGTTGTTAATTGTCACATACATGAGTTGGAGTTGTTGTTAATTGTCACATACATGACAAGTGTGCACGTGAGGGATAATAATGTAAAAATGTATTATGTTTTAGAGCATTTACACTATGTACTAAAAATAAATGTAATTACCTGTAACTACCTAAGTCCATTCGAATGAGTGTATTAGTTGATGAGTTAGAAAATATCAAAAAGTCGTCCATCCTATAATCTGGAACATGAATTCATGAATTAATGCCATCATCAAAGTTTGGCAATTTATTGAAACAACTGGAATTTTTGTCAATTAATCATGTTTGTTTTATACAAGAAGACATCAACTATGTTAGTGAAAACATAGAAACATGAACAACTTATTCCCATAAACGAAATACGATTATAATTATTGTTGAAATGCATTAACATATGAAGTAAACATTACCTATACTATGAAGGGCCTGTTCACACACAACACCTGCTTTCATGTTACTGCTGCAGTAATGGAGGGACCAGTTTTGAGAATTGAAATGACAATCCACAATGTTGTCTTCTTGTCCAGTACAGCTGAGTGGCGACATATTCAATGAACCTTCCAGGGGATAGTCAGCCTTTACAGCTCTGTATCTGTCGAGAAAAAGAATTCCATAATATCTACATTTCTTCAAAGATAAGAAGAAAAATTTCCTCATATGAAAGCAAAAAAAAAAAGATAAAGTTACTTCCCTCAGGCCACCGGAGCAGATGAAGTATAGTATTCATCTATTTCTGTAACTGCAGTATTTGACAGGATTGTTGGCAGTGCCGAACCCAGGGATTTGCGGACATGGGGGGAGGGCTTGGCTTCTTTGGGAGCCCATGCATTTTGAAATTTGACATCATGACATGATATAATGTACTTATTATTTAATGTAAAAAATGTGGGGTCCCCTCAAGCAGGGGCACAGGAGGGAATTTCGAATTTCCATCCACCTCCCCCTCCCTAGTTACGCCTCTGATTGTGGGGTTAACTCAACGCTTAGCCGCCTTTACTTCCCCAATTTAAGACAGGTACCCGTTTAAAGATGGGTGGAGTTGAATAACCTTTCACCAAATTTCTCCAGAAAAATTCTCTTTGTCCCCATCGAGGATTGAACCCGGGACATTCAGATCGACAAACAAACGCTCTTCATCGCTCACCCATCAGTCCCAACCTCATATGTAAGTGTTAACATTTTAAAACAGAAGACTATGTGGCACTTTGGCTATCTCCCATGGGAATCGCACTATCGGCTATGGTGGAGATGAAAGAAGTGCAAACATTAAAAACTGTGTCCCATGAATGGTTTGGACGATATAAGAGATTTCATCTCATCCTTACAGGGACTTAACACAAGCTCATGGCTTTTTGGGTTGGAAAAAAATTATACATGTACTTTTATAATTATGTGGGACGGATGGCCGTGCTGTGTAGATAATCGACTGTCGACCTGAGAGTCCTGGGTTCGATCTTCGCTGAGAACCATGGGACATTTTACAGGTGAAATTTGTTTCGAAGTCATCCCACAAGTCCACCCAGCTTTAAATGGGTACATGACGTTAAGTTTGGGAAGTAAAGGCGGCTGGGCGTTGTACTTACCACACAATCCCTTTAAATGCCGAGGTTATAGAAACAGATGAATTCTACACTTCATCTGCCCCGATGGCCCAGTAGGGCTAAGGGAACTTTACTTTTAATAATTATGTCAAGTTAAAAAAAACAGTAGACAGATATAATAAGCGATTTATGTGTCAAGTTGATAATGTACATTTAATCAAGGTCAGTCTATTGTGTGCACTGAGTTTCCATGCTGCTGTTTTGAACAGAGTAACACAAGCGGCAACCAGAAAAGATTAGAGCTTATGAACAGCCATGACTAATTGTATCCTATGTCCCACAAACCCCCATACCACCCTAAATGATGGTCAGCCTTTATAGATCACATCCTCAACTTCTTCTAAATGTTTTTTTATGAGCCAGCATAGTCTCTGGTATGAGTAAATATAGATTCTGAACGGGCACAGAACAGAGCTCTCTGGTCCGTTATTGTAAAATGGGATACAATTGAACTGCGATAAGAAGTATTATTGATAAGCTGTACCCTGCAAAACCTTTGCATAGAGTTACATCCCATTAGGCTTGATCCGTAGGCTAGGTTATTTTTAATTTCGGGAAGATCCGATTTTTTTCATGATTGTATTTTAAAACTGGAATACTGTTGTGTTAATTCTTTATTTTCGATTTAACGCATAGCCCAAATCACTTTTATATTTATGAATTTGTAAATGCGTGTAATGGATCAGAAAATTACCTATCAAAGCCCAGCATGTGACAGGCAACTTGAGCAGCTGCGTCGTCCCAGTTAAGGCTACATACGGACCTCCACTCGCCGTTGATAAATATTTCTATGGGGCCACTGGTCATATCGAGAGTTGACATAATACGAAAGAACACCGGATGTGTGGTGACGTTGAAAGGTTGAGAGATAGTTTGACCTTTATAAATATATATCAAAAATTGATTTATTTTTACCTAGTTTTGATTACTGTATAATGACTATGTAATGAAACACAAATAAAAAATCTCTGTACTTGTGACATGCACGTCTTTTTGGACATGTTTAATTGTATATTTACCAAATATACTCATGTTTGGATCGTGATTTAGATTTTTCAAAAAAAAAAAAACATTAATTGTATGTAAATGTGGTGCCTAGTGGTGTTAGGCAAGGCCGGCTTTACCGATTGCAAGGCCCAATTTAAGGATGCTTCTAATTTTTTTTTACAAGAACTATAATCTCTATTAATGCTAAATGTTACCTAGTGGTGTTAGCCATGTTACCTAGTGGTGTTAGCCATGTTACCTAGTGATGTTAGCCATGTTACCTAGTGGTGTTAGCCATGTTACCTAGTGATGTTAGCCATGTTACCAAGTGATGTTAGCCATGTTACCTGGTCGTGTCCGTGTTACCTAGTGGTGTTAGCCATGTTACTTAGTGGTGTTAATGATGTTACTACTCACCCAAGTTATTCGTGCCGTACTTGTATCCTATTATCTCAGTCAACTCGCTAAAATTTTCCCGCCCTAGAGCAATGCTGTTAGATCCGTCCTTATGAACTCTGTAAGGCTTGCTGGTTAAAAAAAAAATATTTTTTTAAAGTCATTGATCAATTACATTAGTTTTCAATAATATATATATATATATATATATATATATATATATATATATATATGTATATATACAGTGGCATCGCAAACATCTTGGGGAGGGATGTGGGAGGAGGTTGAGCATACTACTTCCCCCGCCACCACATTGCGGGTTTTAAATCACAAATCACTCCTATAAAGATAACACTAAAGGCTCGATGTATATTATTTATGAATAGGTTAATAGCTAAATCATATAATTTTTTTTTTCTATAGTCTAAGAAATTCGAACATATGAAATGGTCTTTTTCGTTATTGTCATATAACGCAATAGACCAGTAGCTAGCTATTATGATGCCCTGACCTGACTACATTTTTTGGTAACCTCCTCCCAAATAAAACAACATTTAAAAACAGCGCTCTTTCGGCGCCCCTTCATAATTAGGCGCCCTGTAACATTCCTACGCTCCTGACTAGGAGCAACCCAATAGTTCAATAGCAGGAATAACAAGAACAACTGTATTCTTAGAATACTAAACATTTAATCTCATAATGAACGCTAACACATTCAATGGCTGAATTTTTTTATCTCTCTTAGACCATATCCCAATGCCTATGTTCAAATAGTTCATGGTGGACAATATGTCAATCAATGCTAAAAAAGAGTGAAGGCGTGCCGGATTTGATAGTGCGGCGGGTCGCATTTGGCCCGCGGACCGTACTTTGTTCATTGATGCTCTATAATGTAATAGTTCGATACTGTAATAGTTCTACACTGTAATAGTTCTATACTGTATTAGTTATATAATGTAATAGTTCTATACTGTAATAGTTCTACACTGTAATAGTTCTATACTGTATTAGTTATATAATGTAATAGTTCTATAATGTAATAGTTCTATACTGTAATAGTTCTATACTGTAATAGTTCTATAATGTAATAGTTCTATACTGTAATAGTTCTATAATGTAATAGTTCTATACTGTAATAGTTCTATAATGTAATAGTTTTATACTGTAATAGTTCTATAATGTAATAGTTATATACTGTAATAGTTCTATAATGTAATAGTTTTATACTGTAATAGTTCTATAATATAATAGTATTCTCATTTTTTCTTAACAAAGGTAAACTTTTCTGTTTATTACATAAAAGTTAAGACCCTGACGGATGGAAAGAAAAATAATAATAATAATTAGGTCTATCGGAGTCTAACCTGTTTACCGTACATCCTGGACGGTAACGGAATTTTTGCATCTGAATGGTAGTTCTCTCTCTATATATATATTCAGTTTAGCTAGTATAAATCATTTTCAAATATTCTGAAAAGAGAAAAAACCATCACGTCTACGCACATCATGGGTGTCTATATAACTATACAGTGGATTCCGCTTAATTGGGACACCGCTTAATTGGGACAAATCTCAAAGAAACCAAACCAAGAAGCTAATAGTAAATTTATGTTTGATTGGGATAGCCGCTTAATTGGGACAAAAAGCCTCGGTCCCGATGTGTCCCAATTAAGTGGAATCGACTGTATTTTCTTTTCTTACACAGCAACAGCATCATAGGGTTGTAGTCCTAATTTCATTGCCAAATATAGGGATTGGGGGGCCCGGGGGGGCTTGGCCTCTTTAGGGGCCCCTGCATTTTGACATTCGACACCATGACATGAGATAATGTACTTAATATTTAATAAATGTTAAAAAAATAATTTTGGGGGCCCTCCACAAACTGGGGCCCAGGGGAGCTTTCGAATTTGACCCCCCTCCCCCCCCCCCACCCTAGGTAAGCATCTGCCTAATTTATTTTAAAACTTTGATTTTTTTACACTCTTAAGCATCAAATATGGACATGCGCCACCGGAACTAAGGACGCCACTTGACTGACATTGTTTACATACCTCCTATTGACTGCAGTGTAGTAAATATCGTTTCCGACCAAATCCAGTGAAAGCAAGTGAGCCGTCTCTTGAAGAATGGTTCTTCTGGTATTGCTAACTAAGTCTATAGACTCGATTGTTTCGGTACCACCGTCTACAAAGTAAAGTCTGTTTTCTGAAGTAGAATAAAATAATAAGCAATAATTATATTCTTATGATACTGATAGAATTGAGTAGCTTCATGGAAATATAGTAGAAACAAATATAATTTAAAAAAAACAAACCAGATATGAAACATTCGGTATGGAATGAAAGCTGGAAGCTATAACATGATCTGCATGGTGTAGCATCTTCTGCTTGTTGGAGCACAACCTTAAATGTTGTAGCCCGATTTGTTGTTTGTATCCCGATCTTCTGTAGGCTATATAGCCCTTTCTGCAGTTTGCAAGGGAAACGACAGTCTGTTGTCTAATCAGCTCTCTGTAGCCCAATCTGAACGTTGACCAGCGGCCGGACCATGAACAGACGGAGGGAGTATGGACAAGCGCCAATGTAAATTAAATGTTAACGTCATAAAGTAGAGGCTTGGGCTGTCCTTCACCCTGAAATGAGTTGCGGCCCGAATAAAGCTGTCTGGTGGGTCGGATATTGCCCGCGGGTCACACTTTGCCCACGGCTGACTCAGAACCTCCAAATATATGTGCTGAGACCCTCCCTCCCCTTAACCTACGACTCGACCATCTGGCTCACAGCTTAAACAAAAATGTTTACCCAGAAAAAAATCCGACATATATTTTTCATCTTCAGGGCCGATGATAAGTATTTAGTATTGGTGTTGGTGTCAGAGACTAGAAAAATTCAGACAACGGTGTTGAACTAGTCTTTATCCGACACCCCCAGCCCCGTTACAAAGAAGGCGAGCGGGCCTTGTAAATAATTATACTAATATGTTTGAGTGTTTTTTTATTCATTTATTTATTTCTAATAATCGTAAGTTATATTGATAACACTGGGAACAGCCAAAAAATCGTCAAGGGTTTTTCAACTGATTTAGAATAATTTTGGTGTTCTGAGTCCGAATATCACATTGATTTTGCTCGGACAGGTCAACTTTTTGAGATACAGCCATAGACCTACCTGACGAGCTATACGTATTATAATATCAGGGGTTTGGAGTTCCATCATTTCTCTAAATTAGCTGCATAAATATTAGCAGCAAAATAATCACAATTATAAAAACAGAGATAATAATATTTTATTTATAAATCATCAATCTGGATTTTCACTTGATTATTTAATGCATCAGCACTTGATTGGGCACAACCTCCAGTACCCCGACCTTCCATCTGCCCGTCGTCCAGCTGCTCACTGCGAAGAAATTCCTGTACCAGCGTTCAGAGATCTTTTTGACAGCGACGATGAGGCCACCACTTTAGACGAGGGAGGAGATACAGAAGAGGAGTATGAATCACAAGATGGTCCGCAGCCATTCTCACAATGTGAGCTTAATGATCTGGTTCGTGATCTCAGCTTGTCGAATAATTCCTGCGAGCTGTTGGCCTCCAAACTCAAAGAGAAAAATCTACTTGGCAAGGACGTGCGTATCACTTCTTCCGTAGAAGGCATGATGACTATAAGGGCTACTTCTGCCAGGAGGAAGACCTTGTGTACTGCCGAGATGTCGCCGGTCTTCTTGATAAACTCGGCGGTCCTCAATACGATCCAAGAGATTGGCGACTCTTTAATGACAGATGCAAGCGCTCTTTGAAGTGTGTACTTCTCCACAACGGGAGCCAGTTCGCCTGAATCCCTCTTGCGCACTCCACAACTCTTGAAGAGAAATATGAATCAGTGAAGTATGTGCTTGACAAAATCAAATATGAGCAGCACCAATGGATCATCTGCGTCGACTTGAAGATGGTAAACTTTCTACTTGGTCAGCAGTCCGGGTTCACGAAGTACCAATGCTTTATATGTATGTGGGACAGTCGCGACAGAGCCCAGCACTATGTAAAGAATGAATGGCCTGCGCGAGAGCAGTTAGAACCTGGGGCGAGAAACATCATAAACGAACCTCTTTTTGACCGGGAGAAGATATTGATCCCACCGCTACACATGAAGCTTGGGTTAATGAAACAGTTTACGCGTGCTCTGGACAAGGATGGGAGGTGGTTCAACTACATGTGCCGAGCATTTCCTCAACTGACCAATGAGAAGCAGAAGGCCGGCATTTTCGACGGCCCACAAATACGGCAGCTCATAAAGGACACTGAGTTCTAAAACTCCATGAACACGCTTGATTGCGCCGCCTGGAAATCGTTTGTGCAGGTGGTGAACAACGTCCTGGGGAACATGAAGGCAGCAAATCACGCCAGACTCATCATCAGCAAGATAGAGGACTTCCATAAACTCGGGTGTTTGATGAGTATAAAGATGCACTTTCTGTTCTCACACATGGAGAAGTTTCCTGAAAACCTTGGGGCGATGAGCAGGGAGAAAGGTTCCATCAGGACACCGCCAAATGGAGGAAAGGTACCAGGGGAGGTGGGACGCAGTCATGCTGGTGGACTACTGCTGGTCGATGAAGAGAGACAACTCAGCAGCTGCTCACACACGTGAATCGAAGAAACGCCGATTTATGCCTTCAAATCTGAACTTTTGTTACACGTCACGCTCATTGTTATACTAATATTATGATAGTTATGATTATCAAATTTGGTGGAGTAAATAAAAACTGAATGAATTTGAATACGTTGAATTTTATTTCTTGAGTAAAACGGAAAAAATCGTCAGGGGTTTATCAGCTGATGATCCGCAAAAATGTGTTTTTTTTTTTGCAAAAAATTCGATTTTTTTTTTTATCTCTGTAGCAAAAAATCCTGACCTGATTGAGCAAAATCAAGGTCATTTCGGACTCAGAGCATCAAAATTAGTCTAATTCAACTGGAAAACCCTGGACGATTTAAAAAAAAGTTTTTTTTTGTTGCCCAGTGTAATAGCTGCACCCTGCAAACCCTGTGCAGAGAGTTATATTTTCCTTTATGGTTGATCAGTAGGCTAGGTAATTTTTGGTTTCGGGCAGATCCGATTATTTCATGATTGAATTTTAAACTGGGATACTGTTGTATTGATTCTTTACTTTCGAATTAACGCAGAGCCCAAATCTTGTGTGTATATATATATATATGTATGTATGTTATACTTTGATTAAAAATGCAAATGCTACCTGTAAAAACAAACAGAATTATATTTTAAAACTTAATCAAGGTAAAATATTCTTGGGGTCCTTTTTGCTCAACGGGCCGTTAAAGAATGCACCTCAAGTGACTTAGGCCCTTACCCTGAATGTCAATCGTTAAAGAACTCGGCCATTTCAATCCAGTAGAGATTAACGTCCGCCGATTCGAACCGTCATAAGAAGCACTTTCAATCATTGGCTGAAATCCCCAATCACTCCAGTATACGATTCTGTTGATTAATGAAAATATAATACCAGCAATGATTCTGATTTTTTTCTATTCGCGACCCACAAAGAAAGCTGTTCAGTTTATGCAACCCACTAAGAAAGCTGTTCGGTTTATGCAACCCACTAAGAAAGCTGTTCGGTTTATGCAAACCACTAAGAAAGCTGTTCGGTTTATGCAACCCACTAAGAAAGCTGTTCGGTTTATGCGACCCACTAAGAAAGCTGTTCGGTTTATGCGACCCACTAAGAAAGCTGTTCGGTTTATGCGACCCACTAAGAAAGCTGTTCGGTTTATGCAACCCACGAAGGAAGCTGTTCGGTTAATGCGACCCACTAAGAAAGCTGTTCGGTTAATGCGACCCACTAAAATACCTGTTTGGTATATGTGATATACATGTATAGAAACATTTGAAACATATAAAAAAGTATAACAAAAAGACGCCGTAATGTTCCTGTATAGACCATTCAGTAATGGCTACAATTGTTGGCGACCCACTCATAATAAGGTTGGCACCCACTTTTTGAGAACTACTGCACCAGCCTAGTGGATTCATAGTTTATCAAAATAACAGTATCTTTTGTTTTGTATTTAATTTAACTAAGATCAGCACCGGGGCTAGCACTAGCGAGCGGTTCCCCTGGAGGTCTTAAAAAAATGCCGCGCGATTATCGTACCAAACAATACCAAAAGTAGTGAAAATGACGCCCTAAGATGGTGACAAAGCCATTTGTGTCCTGAGTGCGGGTGGGGCGGACTGGTCCTCCGATGACTATCACGTATAACGATACGACCGTGGGTGTAACTCTAAACAATGAATTAATGCGCATGTAGAGCAATGTTACATCTTGGGACCCTCGGCAAAATTAAATCCGGTGCCCTGGCAAAGTTCTTTCTGGGGCCCTGGACAAAATTAAATCCGCGGCCCTGGCAAAGTTATATCTGGGGCCCTGGACAAAATTAAATCCGCGGCCCTGGCAAAGTTATATCTGGGGCCCTGGACAAAATTAAATCCGGGGCCCTGGCAAAGTTATATCTGGGGCCATAGACAAAGTTACATTTTGGGTCTAAGGAAAGAAGTTTGGGGGGGGGGACTAGAAAAAGGAAAATTTGGGCATGTATGCCGCTGGCAAATATAGGACCTCTTATAATCTTTGTGCGATGTGGCCCTGTCTGACGGCCTGTTTATGTTAAATCATTTTAGCCCAGAGCCCATGATAAGTTATCGGTTGCATTTCATTGTAGATGTAAAAATAATACCCAAACAAGGAAGTTTTTGTTAACGAGAAGGTGGGGAGGGGGGGGTGAGATCTCTGCAGCCAACCAATTTTCCAAATCATATAGCACCGGCTCCATATAACACTAACTCTGTATAACACCGGCTCTATGTAACACCGGCTCTATATAACACCGGCACTATATAACACCGCCTCTATGTAACACCGGCTGTATGGTTTTGTTCAAGACTTAGACATAATGTATTACCCAGATATTGGATTCAGAGTTATCGCCCTTGGACTGTAGCATGAGATGGATCGTAAAATCTGGCCACTGAGGCTGACAGAACGAAGGGCACTCAAACCGTCGTCAGAGTAGAACACGACTCCGTATTTTGGATCCACCCTTACACTGTACACATCTGAATCTGGGGGCACAAGGAAACAAGCATATGAGTCAGATTTTATAGATTTTTTTTTCTCTCATTTGTAAATTATCAAATAATGGTACAATCTTAAGCAAATGAATTTATGATGCGGCTGCCCAAATAAGAAGGAAAGAAAAAGTTGAAGTGATGGTGATTTTTTCTGGTCGCAAAATAAAATAAAAAAAAAAAATATAAAAAAAAGGGGTCAGATTAAAAAAGAACCAAAATGAAATGTGCAACAATTTAGCAGTAACTGTAAGAGTAAAGTGCCTGAAGAAGCAAAGTGCCCAAAAGGAGCAAAGTGACTGAAGGAGTATATGGACTGAAGGAGCAAAGTGACTGAAGGAGCAAAGTGACTGAAGGAGCAAAGTGACTGAAGGAGCAAAGTGCCCGAAGGAGCAAAGTGACTGAAGGAGCAAAGTGACTGAAGGAGCAAAGTGACTGAAGGAGCAAAGTGCCCAAAAGGAGCAAAGTGACTGAAGGAGTATATGTACTGAAGGAGCAAAGTGCCTGAAGGAGCAAAGTGACTGAAGGCGTATATGGACTGAAGGAGCAAAGTGCCTGAAGGAGCAAAGTGTCTGAAGGCGTATATGGACTGAAGGAGCAAAGTGCCTGAAGGAGCAAAGTGTCTGAAGGAGAATATGGACTGAAGGAGCAAAGTGTCTGAAGGAGAATATGGACTGAAGGAGCAAAGTGCCTGAAGGAGCAAAGTGACTGAAGGCGTATATGGACTGAAGGAGCAAAGTGCCTGAAGGAGCAAAGTGTCTGAAGGCGTATATGGACTGAAGGAGCAAAGTGCCTGAAGGAGCAAAGTGTCTGAAGGAGAATATGGACTGAAGGAGCAAAGTGTCTGAAGGAGAAAAGTGACTGAAGGAGCAAAGTGCCTGAAGGAGCAAAGTGTCTGAAGGAGAATATGGACTGAAGGAGCAAAGTGTCTGAAGGAGAATATGGACTGAAGGAGCAAAGTGTCTGAAGGAGAATATGGACTGAAGGAGCAAAGTGTCTGAAGGAGAATATGGACTGTTGAAGCATAGTGACTGTAGGTGCATAATAACTATTTTAATGAATTTGTTAAGAAGTCAGTAGGACTTATGATTCGCTTACTTTTTCCTAAGCCTAGGATTGTTTCGTGGCTAAAGAAAACCAGTTTTTTTTTTTTTTTATAATTAATTTAGATCACCAAATTTTATGAAAACTGACTGTACTGTGACTGTATAAAGTATTTTTTACTACCATGAATACATTTCCCCATCATGAACTTAAAGTTAGACCCTTAGAGTTGTGAAATATCTACTACGACCTTAATTCTTTAAATTATTTATGCCAGTTTTCATCCCTAGCATTAATACTTCCGTACTTTGTATAACCCGAATGCAGCCAAAGGTCACGCATGTAAGACTTACTGTAATCCAACTGCAGCACAAGTCTCAAGTCATTTCCGTCAGATTTCATACGTAGAATTTTCTTCTGGTGGTCATCGTAAAAATAGAACTCATCGTTATCGGCGTCGTAGTCGAAACAGTCTGGGCTGTTGGTGGAGTTGGTGTGGATGAAACTGTACGTCAGTAGCTGCAAGTCCATCCTGATAATTTTGTGCAGCCTCCTCTCAATAAGGTAAATGGCGTCATGATTCGGAAACAAAGCTGGTAGGAGGGTGGTGATAGTATTTGAAGGTATACACTAGTATATGGAACAGTAGTCATGTTGAATACCTCACGGTATACTTAGAAAAAGATGGCATTTAAAATAAATACTAGCTGTACCCTGCAAAACCATTTGCAAAGAGTTATATCCCCTTAGGCTTGATCGGCGGCTAGGTTATTTTTTGTTTCGGGCAGATCCGATTTTTTGATGATTGTATTTATACTTGAATTACTGTTGTATTAATTCTTTATTTTCGATTTAATGCACAACCAACACTGCTATTAATTATATACATAATTAGTGGAATTTATCAGAGTATTATTACTGACTAAGGGATGTTTCGCATACTCACTTTGAAACGTTTGAACGAATTATGATTGCTGGTTGAATGACGATTGAAATGTTGATTGAAACGTTGGCTGAAATGTTGGTTGAATGATAACACTGGGTATTAAATTTAAACTTTCTATCTTGAGTGGAAATGAATTTATGAGTCCGTATGGGAGCTTTCTGTCTGCCGAATCTAAGTATAATATCCTTTATTGTGTGATTGAAACGTTGGTTGAAATGTTGGTTAAAATGTTTGCTGTATGGTGATGTAAATGTTGATAAAATGTTAAAATACCTGCGGGGCATATGACCCCGGCCTCCTCACTAATCCCACAGTTGTGCACACCCCACTGTGCGTGGCCACATTCTGCGAGGCTTGACTCATTTCCAGTACACACTAAATCATCCAATAGGAAACCATTACTGTGATTGGACTGAAATCCACTCAGTCCCACCGCTATGGCCATGTCACTGACAGTAAAACGTTATTATAAATTACTTTAAAAAAGAAAAAAAAATACTGTATATATATATATATATATATATATATATATATATATATATATATATATATATGTTGTTTTACTGAAAATAAAATGAATTTAGAAAAAAAAAATAAAAGCGAGTTTCTACAACTTTGTTACTTGAACTGTACCCTTGAACGAATGTTAATGTCAGCTTGATATAAACCCCGGTCTTTACCTTCTGAACGCCGGTCTAGATGGAATCCCTTCAGATCAGCTTTACACTCTAAACCCCGGTATAGATAGGATACCTTCAGACGATCAGCTTTACCTTCAAACCCCCCCCCACCCCCCGTCTAGATAGACTCTCTTTAGATCAGCTTTACATTTACATCATTAGTTTCCCCGTCTCTCTTTCAAAGACGTCCCTTTATATACTTCAATCCCGGGGGACTCAACTGAATATTAATTCTCATGCTGCACTCCCATAGACGCCCTCAATGTCCGTCTACCACTGGATGTCTCCCCACCTTACCGATAATCCATCCCTCTGTATAAATCCTATCAATGATAAGGTTATTTGAATTTTTAAAAAAAAAATCTTAAGGATGTGGCACATATTTTCGAAACGTTTTCTTTTTTCACCTATAAGATAGAATCTAGTTTAAATAAAACCAAGCAAGACAGAATAACATCGACACATTTGAGCGACTTAATGTAATGAAGACCATTCATTTAAAACGTTCGCATTTTTTTTAACCTGAAAAAAAAAAGTTTACTTAAGTAACCATGCAGTTGGCCAGGTGTGAAGTCCCTGTAAGGATGAGATGGAATCTCTTAGATTCCCATAAACCACTAATGGGACGTTGTTTTTTTTATGGTGCTCTTCTTTCATCCCCCCACCATAACCGAAAGTACAATGGCCAAAAAGGTACGACGGTAGATATATCGGGAACTAGAGCTGTGACCTGAAAAAATGTCCTTGGTCCTCACTAGGTACCTTTAGGTCGACAATCGAGCACTTTACCACACGACCATCCGTCCCCTAGCATGTTGGTCGTAGCACTTCTCAGGTTTCGAGGGGAGAGGGTAGGTCGCAAAGGGTCTTTGGAAGAGGGTAATAACACTGTAACTGCCCTTATAGTATCAGAATACTAAGGACTTCATACTGGGAAAGGCCCCCTCATGGTCAGTGTGGGTCCTACTCAGTTGCCTAATTGGACGATACTTAACGACGGCTTTGATAATGGTAACGATTGAATGATTGTCATAGTCAGCTTACCTGTCGAGACCTAGCCATCTGCAGGTGACTCTAGCTGCATTCGTATCCCAGCCATCATCACACACCTTGCCCCATCTGTTGTTGTAAAACACTTCTACAGTACCCTGGTAATTGTTGTTCCCGTTAATTAGCCGAACTTCTTTGTTAGAGGAAGCTAAAGATTAAAAATAGCAACGCTTTACTATGTAATAAAAACTTGAGAAATTACTAGTAAATATTACATTTTATTTTTCAATTTTTTAATTTTTTTTTTTAGAATTTACCAATATCACTGATTTACCAATATCACTGATTTACCGATATCACTGATTTATCGATATCACTGATTTACCAATATCACTGATTTACCAATATCACTGATTTACCAATATCACTGATTTACCGATATCACTGATTTATCGATATCACTGATTTACCAATATCACTGATTTATCGATATCACTGATTTACCAATATCACTGATTTACCAATATCACTGATTTACCAATATCACTGATTTATCCATATCACTGATTTCCCAATATCACTGATTTATCGATATCACTGATTTACCAATATCACTGATTTA
>JAGDYQ010000041.1:1588577-1600261 GCA_021962125.1 Bulinus truncatus
ACAAAGAGAATTTTCTGGAGAAATTCTGGTGAAAGGTTAATTCAACTCCACCCGGGTACCTGCCTTAATTGGGGAAGTAAAGGCGGCTAAGCAAGTTATTAACCCCACAATCAGAGGCGGGGGGGGGAGGGGGAGGTGGATTGAAATTCCTCCGTGCCCTTCTTGCTTCTGAGGGGACCTCGCCATTTTTTACATTAAATAATAAGTACATTACATCATGTCTTGATGTCAAATTTCAAAATGGATGTAGCTCCCAAAGAAGCCAGCCCTCCCCATAGTCCGCAACCCTGGGTTTCATACCACCTTAATCCTGTCAAATACCCAGTTACAGAAATGATGAATACTGTGCTTTATGTCTGCTCCAAGTACCCTAGAAGTTAAGTAACTTATCTTTTTTTTGCTTTCATATGAGGAAATTTTCTCTTCTTATCTTTGAAGAAAATGGAGATATTAGGGAATCTTTTTCTCGACAGTTACGGATTTGTGAAAGGCTGACCTATCCCCCTGGAAGGTTCAGCTGAATATGTCGCCACTCCAACTGTACTCGACATGAAAACAACATTGTGGATTGTCATTTAAATTCATAAAAACTGGTACCTCGTACTGCAGCGAGCTTTGTGAAACATAAAATGAATTGTTATATTGTGACACATGCCCTTCACGAAGTCTAGGTAATCTTTACTTCATATGTTAATGCATTTCAACAATAATTATAATCGTATTTCGTTTATGGGAATAAGTTGTTCATGTTTCTATGTTTTCACTTACATAGCTGATGTCTGTCTTCTTGTATAAAAAATACATGATTAATTGACAAATAATTCCAGTTGTTTCTATAAATTACCAAACTTTGTTGATGGCATTAATTCATGAATATGTTCCAGATTATAGAATGGACGACTTTTTGATATTTTCTAACTCATCTACTAATACACTCATTCGAATGGACTTAGGCAGTTACAGGTAATTACATTTATTTTTAGTACATAGTGTAAATGCTCTAAAACATAATACATTTTTACATTATTATCACTCACGTGCACACTTGTCATGTATGTGACAATTAACAACAGCTCCAACTAATGTATATGACAATTAACAACAGCTCCAACTCACTTATATGACAATTAACAACAACTCCAACTCATGTATATGACAATTAACAACAGCTCCAACTCACGTATATGACAATTAACAACTCCAACTGACGTATGTGACAATTAACCACAAGTCCAACTAAATGTACAATATAAAAAGTCTATAAATACACACTTGCATAAAATGGTTCAACCAAAGCTATCTCTAACACTACTACTGACCCACACTATCTGTCTCTACAATAGATGGACATCAACAACCAGAGCCGGCCTTACGAACTGCGGGACCCCATTTAACGGATGCTTGCAAGGCCCCCACTTCTAATATTTTTTTTAGAATAACAACAATTACTATTAATATAAATGTAAATTGCTGGGCCTCTGCCAAGCTGGAGCGTGATTTGGAGCTATCGGTCAAATCGGCCAATGGTCGGCAAAAGTCAACAATTAGTACTAATGAACAGTGCACACCCACCCACGCACGTGTTCATTTTTCTCATTCCTTCACCAGTCAGCCACTGATTATCTCCCCCTGACCATTCGTACTATCACGCAGTCGTGCGGGTACAACAATCCAATACACTTGCCAGTACGTACACACACACACACACACACATACACACACTGTTACTCTGTGACAATCACTGACGTGTATGTAAACAAATCTCAGCCTAAACGGACTAATATAAAGAGAAACAAAAGTTGGCTATCTCTATATAAAAACACTTTAGACATACATACATTGTTCAGTGATCAGCACTACTCGCTATGTATAGTTAATACCTGCAGTAGCTTAGTGGGGGTAGGGGAGGGAAGGGGTATCATGCCCCGGGCGCTACTCACAAAGGGGCTCCAACTGGTATATTTTACATACAATATTACATGGTTTTCCAATGGGAAGGGGGTGGGTGCTAAAAAG
This sequence comes from Bulinus truncatus, assembly GCA_021962125.1. NCBI lineage: Eukaryota > Metazoa > Mollusca > Gastropoda > Planorbidae > Bulinus > Bulinus truncatus. The sequence continues at coordinate 1,590,594 of JAGDYQ010000041.1, forward strand.
ATATTTGCCTCGGGCGCGAGTTAAGCTCGCTTCGCCACTGAATCACTGATATGAATTATTTCAAACTGCATTAATATTCTCTGAGTGAACATTCTTTCCGAAAACCCTGTATGTTTACTTGGTGCTAATTTGTCCAGTATAAAATTATTTACAAAGTATTAGCAGCGTAACAAGAGTTTACGGCGCCCTGTGGCGGACACTGAAAATCCAAGACCCAATCTGGTGCCGAAAAAGTTATAAAATGCCACCCGGCGGAGGACACTCCCCCTCCGCATTCGCCTAACTACGCCCAGGGCCGGATTTAGACTTGATAAGGCCCTTAGCTATTTGAGATATGTCGTCCTTTATAAGTCCAGATTTTATGTCGGTGCCTAATATTTAAGTATACATGAGAGACGCTCACTTGGACAATTATTTAGTGGCCCCCCTAGAAAGTGGGGGCCCTAAGCTAAAACTTGTGTAGCTTAACGTAAACCCTGCGCTGGCTACGGCACTGCAACAGATCCTCATACTTACTAGCTATAGAGACCAGTGGTTCCTTCGCAAAATGATAGAGGGTACATTGCATTCAATAATTTTTTTTTCTGTGGGGCCTGCCTTAAGTCCCGTGGCACACTGCTGTCACGTGATTTTTTTTAGGTCAATAAAATTTAAATAAATCTTGATTCGATCGAAATAAAAATCTACTTTTTTTTAAAGTTTTTTTGGTTCTAATAAATCATTATTTTGAAACTATGTTTTGTTGATTTCATCATTAATGAGTACATAATGAGTATTAATAATTAATACAGCTATACAGCTAACAGATTCACAGCTATGAATAATTCTGTATCGATGGCTGTGACATTTGACACTTACAATCAGAATTACTACGTGTCAATGGTTAACTTCGTCAACAGAAATTCCACGATTACAGTGTTCGATAATAGAGGCAATTTTATGCGATATCTATCCTATATACCAGCAGGTAAATACTAATCTAGATATCTGTAACAATAGCTTTAGATAGATCCATACAATTTTTGAACCACTGTCCAAACTCATGGGTCCATGATACAGTCATATGTTTTGATAACTAGAATTCCAGCGGTTGATCTTTGTTTAGGGTAAAATTGGTTGTCACTACAGGTTATGACCCCAGAGATAGGTGACGATAGATGTAATTAGGCAGACAAAGGAATACTAGCCCATAGTGAGTTTTTAGCCGCACCAATCCCTAGGCTGGAATAAGATTCATTAATATGTAGATGAGTTAGAAAGGATGTTGGGAGGCCAATCAAAAGTTCTGGGCGTTTGGGGCACGTGATAATTCACCAACACATAAATAACAGAGGTAACGGAAATTTGGACAGACCGACAGTTCGACAGACGGACGATAGAGACATCAGGACACCAGTTGTAGAGATAGTCAAAGGAGAAGTTAGTGGAGAAATAATAGAGGCACAAGCTATCAAGTTATTGAGTTTTACAGTACACAGTCAAAGTCTATTTTATTGAAATATCTCTGTATAATCCTTTCGGGGACGCAGGATACTAAGTGTCAAAGTATTGCCAGATAATCCTTTCGGGGACCTGGAATACTACGTGTTATATTGTGTACGAAACATTTTTGTGAATACTGCTGCAACAAGTTCAGATTACATATGTTTTCTTATTATCTAATAAATATAATTGAATCGTGGAACTTTGCCTCATTGATTGGTGTGTTGTTTGAGAGTGCAACGAGACTGAACGCTACTTAAGATTATAAACCAGTTATGATATCGGCAACTACCTAAAACCAGTATAGTTATTTGAAGCAGCAGTGAGGAACACACAGTGTTACCTTGGAGAAGCATTACATCAACAAGTACATAACATTATATACAAAAATATAGTGTTACAATATCTATTTTATATACCACCAGGTAAATACTAATCTAGATATCTATCTTACATACCACCAGGTAAAAACAATATATACAAAAACAAAAAACCGGAAAAACATTAAACTATCTGAAGATAAAAAAAAAGTTAACAAAATAACTCATAAGAAATATAAAATATATAAACTAAAAATAGATAAACTGAAAATAGATAAACTAAAAATAGATAAACTACAAATAGATAAACTACAAATAGATAAACTGGGTCAGGGGATCTCAACCTTTATAAGGTCAAGGCCACTGGTTGAAATGTACCGGTAAATATATCGAAATGATTCTCTACCTACATGTATATAAAGTACACAAAACGTTTTGCGATTCGCAGGTAGTTTGATTAACGGTCTCGCTCTAGATACGAGGAGAAATACGTTGTATTACATTGATGGCGGGAATCATGTGGTCGGCTCAATGTCCACCTACGGCACTGACCAGAAGATATTAGCCACAAGCCTGGCCCAACCTGGAGGCATCGCCCTTGATAAGAGACACTTGTAAGTATATGAGAACAACACTTGTAAGTATTAATTAACAAAATCCAAAGTGTACATGAATTTAACTAACTGTGTCTTCACTGCAAGAGAGAGTATATTATAGGTAAGCTAAGATGCTTATTCTTTTCAAGATTTGTGCCGTTGGGGGCTCTGAAAGTACCTTTTACCTACGCCCCCCCCCGAAACATAAGAATGGCATGGCATACAGTAATTTGTTACAAAGTTGCTTATCAATGGGTGGGTTTGTGCGATCAGATGGAAAACCAACTCCCTCACCGGATGGTGGTCCAGCAGTCTAGGTAGCTAGATTTGTGTAATGTCTGCCATGTGTACTTCACCTGGTGACCGCAAGTGCACTTCCGCTTACACGCTAGTCGTCTAGTGAATGAGGCCTTTATGTTGAGCAGCCTTTTCTAACTTCTAAAGTCACTTTTAAACTAGAACTAACCCATCTGGAATGTACTAATGGTATGGTCTTGTACTAACTACTCCATTAGGAATGTTGCCATGTTACGGTCCTGTTGAAGTGCCAATCTGGGGTGTAGCTAAAAGTGAAGTTTTAAATTGGATCTGAATGGGTTTTTTGACATATGAAACAGTAAAGAAGCTGACAAATTCTATTACAATATTGTCTTTTTAAAGCCATTTCATGTATCAGAAAGTTATCATAACAAATGAAACTATTACTATAGGCGTGTGTCACAAGTTGGGTTTAAAAGGGCCACCAATTTGTGTGAGTTGGCCACTAATTGTGTATGAGTGGGCCAACGATTGGGTGTAAGAGAGCCACCGATTGGGTGTAAGTGAGCCACCGATTGGGTGTAAGTGGGCCACCGAATTGGTGTAAGTGGGCCACCGATTGGGTGTAAGTGGGCCACCGAATTGGTGTAAGTGGGCCATCGATTGGGTGTAAGTGGGTCACCGATTGGGTGTAAGTGGGTCACCGATTGTGTGTGAATGGGCCACCGATTGAGTGTGAATGGGCCACCGATTGTGTGTGAATGGGCCACCGATTGTGTGTGAATGGGCCACCGATTGTGTGTGAATGGGTCACCGATTGTTGCACCTGGACAAGAGCGAACGAGACCGCGAGGGTGAGAGAGACGAGAGAGCGAGACCACGGGTCAGTTGAGTAAGACGTGAATGAACGAGTCGAGTACTCAGCGTCCCACTTAAAGGACTGATTGTTTGTTTTTTGTCGATAACCGATGACTTTGTTGTTACGGTTGTTTTCTATTATTTGCTGGCTGGTACGGTAGACATACATATCCCTAAAACTGTATAACAAAAAATCATTTCACATTAACCACAGATTCGTCTATTGGACAGAAGGCGGAGCCAGCCCTAAAGTGATTAAAATGAACCACGACGGAACAATCCAACAAGTCATAGCCTGGAGTGGGTTAAATGATCCCCGAGGGATAGCTGTAGATCCCGCAGGTAAATTCTAATAAACTGGTTGGTTCTGTTCTTATCGTTGTAAAATTGTGTAATAAAGTTGATGAATTGTGTAACGAAGCTGATGAATTGTGTAATAAAGTTGATGAATTGTGTAATAAAGTTGATAAATTGTGTAATGAAATTGATCAAATCTCAGACATGTAATTTTACTTTACCCAGGGGATCCCACCATCTTACATTTGGCCCCTGATAATCACTACACACATGTACTGACTGCTAAGTCATTATTCTAGCTGACCATTTTAGCCAAATGGCCAACTTATCGCAAGGGGCCCCCTAACATTTGAACGGGTGGCCACCTCACAACAAAAATGCTATAAACATTATATATCTGTCTTAATTTTGTGTATATTCTTATCTCCACCCAGCCTGTTATATAGAACACAGTCAAAGAATGGGCCCTGTCAAGGCGAGGGAGGGGGGGATGAGGTTATTCTACCATTTCATATCATTCTTTTGATTGGATGCTGTCTGAAGGGGATGCTTCAGAGTTCCATTTAGCCCAGGGGGCCCATAATTCAAAGCCCAATGATTGTAAGAATAACTTTGGATTGCCCTCTAGTCGGCACCTTACACAGACTGGACTTGTATTGAGCAAAACAAAATGTCATAATATACGAGAAAAAAATTTAAAGCGAACATTTTCTTACGTTTTAGGGGGGGGGCCTAGGCAAAGATACATTTTGGGCCCCCAGTCAATGATACATCAATGCAAAAAAATACTATTAAGGCCGCCACTCCAAAATATTGGGGCCCCTGATTTTAAAATGACGGGGGCTTCTCAATCTCCACCTTTTGAAACATTTTATCTCGGGCCCCCAGACAATTTTCTTAGTTCGCTTTTCCTCGTAGCTCTCAAAATAAACATCCATACAAAGGGAGAGGGACTCCAGGCTACGTCGTATTAGGTCTATTCATAAGAGGGTCTCTGTTCTAATGCTGTTTTCATCAATCCTTGTTGGCTTGTTCATCGAATTTTGCTTATTCCAAAATATTTCTAAAAGAATAAAACGAATAAACTGTATTTAAAATGTTGTTCATTTGATACAAGTCAAAACACATACGTTTAATTTGTTTATTATTTGCCATGTTGTTTAAAATATTTCCTTCTTTTACTGATGGCTAGCGAACCTTGTTTACTTCTGTAACTCTGGACAAAGAACGATAGAAGTCATGGATACAGATGGTAGAAACAGACGTGTTCTATTCACTGACCAGCTATCTCAGCTACAGGGTCTAACCATCACTTCAAAGTACATCTTTTATACGGATTTAAACGGAAGGTAATCATTCCTTTATACCATTTGATTCTTTCATGCCATCAACATTTATATGGTACATTAATTGGCTAGAATTGTTTATGATCAGGTAATGGTCTGACAATTATATGATTATATAATGGCGTGACACGTATATTACCAAGTAATGATGTGACACATATATATTTAAGAAATCATTACACTAATAATATGATACTTTCATGTTAAGAACAATTATCTTATGATAAAGAAAAGAAATGATATGTATAAATTTAAGGGCATTGTTTCACTAGCCACAGAGGCAGATTAATGATGACTGAGGCCTATGATGACTGGGGCCTATGATGACTGAGGCCTCTGATGACTGGGGCCTATGATGACTGGGGCCGATGATGAATGGGGCCTTTCATGACTGGGGCCAATGATGAATGGGGCCAATGATGAATGGGGTCTATGATAAATGGGGCCTATGATGACTGGAGCCTCTGATGACTAAGGCCTTTCATGACTGGGGCCTTAGATGACTCGGGCCTTTTATGATTTTATGATTGGGGCCTATGATGAATGGGGCCTATGATGACTGGGGCCTCTGATGACTAAGGCCTTTCATGACTGGGGCCTATGATGACTCGGGCCTTTTATGATTGGGGCCTATGATGACTGGGGCCTATGATGAATGGGGCCTATGATGAATGGGGCCTATGATGACTGGGGCCTATGATGACTAGGGCCTCTGATGACTAAGGCCTTTCATAACTGGGGCCTATGATGACTCGGGCCTTTTATGATTGGGGCCTATGATGACTAGGGCCTATGATGAATGGGGCCTATGATGAATGGGGCCTATGATGACTGAGGCCTCTGATGACTAAGACCTTTCATGACTGGGTCCTATGATGACTGGTGCCTATGATGACTCGAGCCTTTTATGATTGGGGTCTATGATGACTGGGGCCCTAGGATCAGAAGAAAATTTTGGGCCACGTTTAAAAATGAAACAGACAAAATAATTATACAATTATTAGTTGGGGTTTTGCTGTATCCTTCCAGTATCCTTCCACGGTTTGGGGCGCAGTGTGCCTGCCGTCATATCTACCTCTGACCAGCAATACAATAACTTAATGCAGAGGCGGCCTCAGAAGCACGCGGGGCCGACGATGAGTGTCATTTGAGGGCCCTGGAACAAATGTTTAGCTTTGTTGCAGATAGGCAAGAAACAAACAATAAAACTTCAAGCGCTGTGGCAGTCACGCCAGCTGCCACCCCCCTAAGACCGCTACTGATTTCATATCATCAAGTTGTATATGACAACTGTGAGATTAATAAACAGTCTACACTCTTCAAGATTAAATAATGGACTGTTTGTTAAAACAACAGTTGTCTGATACATGTTGTTTTTTTTTTAACCTGATATGTTCACTATTAAGAAAACTATATCCAACATTGACCACACACAGAAAGTGTGTGAATAGTAAAACCCAATTGACCACACACAGAAAGTGTGTGAATAGTAAAACCCAATTGACCATACACAGAAAGTGTGGGAATAGTAAAACCCAATTGACCATACACAGAAAGTGTGGGAATAGTAAAACCCAATTGACCACACAGAGAAAGTGTGAGAATAGTAAAACAATTGACCACACACAGAAAGTGTGAGAATAGTAAAACCCAATTGACCACACACAGAAAGTGTGGGAATAGTAAAACCCAATTGACCACACACAGAAAGTGTGGGAATAGTAAAACCCAATTGACCACACACAGAAAGTGTGGGAATAGTATAACCCAATTGACCACACACAGAAAGTGTGGGAATAGTAAAACCCAATTGACCACACACAGAAATTGTGTGAATAGTAAAACCCAATTGACCACACAGAACGTGTGTGAATAGTAAAACCCAATTGACCACACACAGAAAGTGTGGGAATAGTAAAACCCAATTGACCACACACAGAAAGTGTGGGAATAGTAAAACCCAATTGACCACACACAGAAATTGTGTGAATAGTAAAACCCAATTGACCACACAGAACGTGTGTGAATAGTAAAACCCAATTGACCACACACAGAAAGTGTGTGAATAGTAAAACCCAATCGACCACACACAGAAAGTGTGTGAACAGTATAACACAACAAAAATAGGCGGATTAAATTTGGCTGACGTCCAGCGTAAAGTAAAATAGAGATGAAAACTTTGTTAAGTCCCTCATGAGCACGGTGCACCCCCGTTATTATTATTTCCGCCTCTGCCTAGAGTGTGTATTTTTTTTTAAAGATAAGAACATATTAAATTGTGTGACTGAGACAATTGATACGGTTGCTGTATTTTATTTTTATAGGAAGATCAAACGACTCAATCGAGACGGCACCAACAGCACGTCTGTGGGTACTGGTGACTTCCCCGGAGTTCATGACATAGACGCCTATGAGTCGACATTTTCATACTAATACAACCTCAGCTATAATTGCGTGTAGCTGTTATCTGAATATCTGTAGCTGTTCGCTGATAATTTGTAGCTGTTATCTGATTGTAAATGTTGTAGTAGCTAGAAGTAGATTGTTATTTTATTCTTTTGCGAGATATATGATGTTTCTACTTCAGCAAATTTTTATTTGAATTTGCTTTACGAAATGTCTATGTATGAGCGTGTATTAGACAGGTTTATGTGCACAGCACTACCATTTCAGTTACTTCAGCTATGTAAGACAGCCCTTTTCCGTTTACCAACAACAACAGATATCAATAAATCAAAGCGATATATAAAAATTCTGTCTTATTTTAAACTTCATTTATAATGTGTTATGTTATGCAATAATTTAGACGTACGTATATGGAGATAATCTCTAACCTTTATCTGGTCCATCGGCTATAATCATTCACCGTCTCTTGGTTATCATTAGACATTCTTTGTTTCTAAACCATTCACCAGTTACAAGCGGTTTTCTTACGCTCCCGATGAGATTGAGATCTATTTTTAACCTCTTTTTTGTTATTGTATGGTAAGTGACACTTTTAATTCATAGTGGCCCAAAGGGCAAATTCTTACTGAGACTTTATATTCATATATTATGTCAGATTTCAGTGTGGTTTGATAACTGTTTTAAGTAACAGTAATCTCAGATCTTGGTAACTGTTCTAAGTAACAGTAATCTCTGATCTTGGTAGGTGTTCTAAGTAACAGTAATCTCTGTTCTTGAAAATACTTTACTTTTTCATCCCTCCCTTAATTCTAGCATACTGCAATGGTCTGTATTTTAGCATGACCTTTGACCTTTGAAACTCTCCTTTTTTTAAAAATATTAATCGATTCAAGAGGGTTAGATAACTGTAGGTCAAAACGCCTCATATTTAATAAAGGCTAATTGCATAAAGCAAAAATATACATCGTAAGAGTTCCCTCCCCATGCCTGTTTGAAAAATATATACAGTGTAGTTACAAAATTCAACCCCCTCGAATCTTATTATGTAACAGACAGTGCTCGATTTACCAGCGGGGATGCCGGGAATATCCCCGGCACTGAGAACTGTCATCCCCGGCTCTGCTTTAGCTAATTCATTCCCGCCGGGGATGAGACTATAGACTGTTATCCCCGGCTCAGCAGAATTATTTTTTTTCATCCCCCGGCACTAGTTTTTTTTTCTTAAATCGAGCACTGTTAATAGGTACTTTATAGGTACTGTCACCCTCTCACTCATGCGTTTTTAAACCAGCGGTCACTAATTGGACATTACTGGATAAACCAGCAGTCAGTACTTGTACAGTACTGGGTAAACCAGCGGTCACTACTTGGACAGTACTGGATAAACCAGCGGTCACTACTACTTGGACAGTACTGGGTAAACCAGCGGTCATTACTACTTGTACAGTACTGGATAAACCATTGGTCACTACTTGGACAGTACTGGATAAACCAGCGGTCACTACTTAGACAGTAGTGTATAAACCAGCGGTCACTACTTGGAAAGTACTGGGTAAACCAGCGGTCACTACTTGGACAGTACTGGATAAATCAGTGGTCACTACTTGGATAGTACTGGGTAAACCAGCGGTCACTACTTGGACAGTACTGGATAAATCAGTGGTCACTACGTGGACAGTACTGGATAAACCAGCGGTCACTACGTGGACAGTACTGGATAAATCAGCGGTCACTATTTGGACAGTACTAAATAAACATATAAACACATTAAACATGTGACGAGGACACGAAGGTAATAAGGAGCACAACAAAATCGTCGCTCTTTTTTCTTATTTAAATTTATTACCAGTTACATTCATTACCAGTTACATTCATTACCAGTTACATTTATTACCAGTTACATTCATTACCAGTTACATTCATTACCAGTTACATTCATTACCAGTTACATTTATTATCAGTTACATTTATTACCAGTTACATTCATTACCAGTTACATTCATTACCAGTTACATTTATTACCAGTTACATTTATTATCAGTTACATTTATTACCAGTTACATTCATTACCAGTTACATTCATTACCAGTTACATTCATTACCAG